>JAEAOA010001195.1:1365000-1532500 GCA_016746295.1 Potamilus streckersoni
TTAGAAGGTTCACTTTTACCTGTATCCTGGACACGAATGTTTATTTCATTCTTGACCATTCAATATTCTCAGATAAATTAAACTCATAGTTCAACATTGTCTCAACCCCTCCCCCACCCCTACCCCCATCCCCCCAATAAATCCAGTGAGCATGGCATACAAAGAACCAGGGCACTGTTTTTATGATATAATTCACGGTCAAATTGCAAAAAATTGTCTAATTTAACTAAGGATAAGACAAATCAGATTTTTTAAAAATTGAAAAATTTGAAATTTCTTATTCTTTGCATTTCCACATTCAGTGATATTTTTCAGAGGCTCATAATATAAACTTCTAATTTCGGAGCTTTTGGACTAATGATGATGACGATGACGAAGACGATGATGTAGATTATTGATACTACTACTACTACTACTACTACTACTACTACTACTATTAATAATAATAATAATAATAATAATAATAATAATAATAATAATAATAATAATAATAATAATAATAATAATTTTAACTTTATTAGGATCCGATGGGACCGCGTCTGTTAAAGGCAATATACCACAAATAAGTGAACACACCGAGAAATCAATGTTTCCAGATCCTTGGAAGACAATAAAACTCCTGCATGGATTTGGAAGGTTGAACGGGACAATTCTACCTGAACATCCAACAATGGACGATACCAAGAGTCAAAACACAAATATTGTTATACTAAGAACTTCCAATTTTAATAAGAAAAGTACTCAAATTGGAACAACGGCCAGAAACGAAACAGAAGGAAACAATGAAACCCCTGACCGAAAGGCATCTATCATAGGAATTGACCCCACATATCTGCGTAAGACAGGTTCCAGACAAGTTTGGATAAGAACAAATATCACATGGATACATCATGGCAAAATGGATTCAGCACCGTAAACGTGTGTATTATTGAACAGTGTAATGGAACAGTACGAATTATTTGGACACGAATATCATGTGTGTGTGTGTGTGTGTGTGTGTGTGTGTGTGTGTGTGTGTGTGTGTGTGTGTGTGTGTGTGTGTGTGTGTGAGATTTGGATTTTTCATGGAGCTTTAAAAATTTTCAGTCATATTATTATGATATATGCAGTGTAACAGTTTATAGTGATATCTAGCACTAGGGCATAATGCCGTAGACATGTAGCATCATGTCTCACCCAGTCACATTATCCTGACACCAGGAGGTAGCTGTTAGTACCAGTTTTAAAAAGTCTTTGGTATGACTCGGCCGGTCTTCGAACCCGCGACTTCCCGCATCCGACAAGTATATCGTACAATGCGAATTACTGGGACAATGATATCTAACAGTTCCGTTCAATCACAGTGACAAGCTGAGATATCGATAGTCGTCGGGAAGAAACACTCTGAACCAACATTAATCTTATTTATTAAAACAGAAAATACGCATACCTAAAATACGCATACCCAAAAAGCACATGCCTAAATTACGCATACCCAAAATACGGATGCCCAAATACACATACCTAAAATACGCATACCTCAAAAACGTATACCCAAAATACGCATATCTATCACCTTCTCATTCGTGGCTAGCTTTATTATGCTTCATTAAACTAAGCTAAAAATGTTTCTGTATCTGACTGATTTCTTGACAACAGGTTCTGCGATAAGGTGTGTGTATGTCTGTCTGTCTGTGTGTGTAAGTGTGTGTGAGTGATTTGGACTGTTAACGTAGCTTGAACAATTTGTTTAATCATATCGCTACGATGTCTGCAGTGTGGCAGTTCATATTAATGTCTAGCACTCGGGCATCATGACACAGGTACGTTGCACCATTTCCCACCCCGTCACATTATTCTGACAGCAGGCTGACAATTTCTAACACTAACATCTTAATACTAAGCGCCTTGCGAAGCAGTTGCCACTACTTTTTTTTTTTAAAGAATTGCTTTGGTATAGGGTTGCCAGATGATATCCAAAAGGAGTACATGTCCTCCTTTTCCATGTTTTGTCCTCCCGTCCTCCCTTACCTACTGTAAGTCCTCCTTTTTGCTAAACATCGGGTGGGACTGGCGGGAGGCAATAAAGGGGGCAGGGCGTCTGAGCGGTGAGTCAGAATTATGATTTGAAGTTGCACGAGCAGTGGACAATCTACTTCAAAAGTGTTAAAAGCATTGAATGTTTCTCAGAACTGCTCAAGATCTGCGAGTTTTATTTTTGTATAAGCGCACATAACGCAAATGTGGAAAGAGTTTTTTCACTGATTAATATTCAGTGGAACAAAGAGAAGAATAGATTTAGTGTGCAGTCAGTTAAATCTTTAATTCTTACTCAATACAACTTCAAAAACGTGACATGTGAAGATTTTTATAATTATTTGTTAAAAAAACCAAGAACTTCTTTCCAAAATTGGCAGCTCAGCTAAATATAATTAAAATAAAGTAAAATAATATATATATATATATATATATATATATATATATATATATATATATATATATATATATATATATTTATATATATAAATATTTATATATTTATATATTTAATCATTTAATTTCTGAATGTCCTCCTTTTTCTTTTCTTTTTTTTTTACAGAAAATCCTCCTTTTTAGACCCATCTGCCCTCCTTTATCAAATTATCATCTGGCAACCCTACTTTGGTATGACTCGGCCGGGGTTCAAATCCGCAAACTTCGGAAGACTCTCTAACCAGTTAGACCACCGGAGAGGTCTCTGCGATATGGGAAAATTATGACTATCATTACTCCTTTTCTTGATATCAATATTATCATTCTATTTTAAAAATGTAATGTTATGCCATTTTGTTCAGTGGAGGAGGGATAAAAAGGATTTGTATACATGTTAAGTAGCCTATAATACAGTAGTCAAATTTGTACATGACCCTCTTCTGTCAGTTTTGAAGTCTGTTTTTAATGGAGTTCTAATGCATAACTGTTCAAAACTTACTTTGCTCTCATTTTCTCTGTTGGATTCAAAATGTTAAAACAATTTGAAATTAAGTGCTTGTGTCGAATTTAATGAGGCTGAAAATTGCGTTGAAAGACGGCCAAACCCATGATGTCTCAATGGTATCGTGGGATGGAAAGCTGATGATCAGTAAAGATACAGAGATAATACTGAATTAATATTCGTCAATCATTAGGAACATAACTTTTATTATTTGTTTGTTATTTTATTTTCGGTTTTTATAAACTTATTATTATTTCTATACTAATTATTCGAGTGCAGCCGTTACCAGCGTCAACAGATGTTTATCGTTCTGCCAGTGGGTTTGACATGACACTTTCATGCATAATGTC
The DNA here is from genome assembly GCA_016746295.1 of Potamilus streckersoni. Classification (NCBI taxonomy): domain Eukaryota; kingdom Metazoa; phylum Mollusca; class Bivalvia; order Unionida; family Unionidae; genus Potamilus; species Potamilus streckersoni. The sequence goes on from JAEAOA010001195.1 coordinate 1,368,304, forward strand.
TTCTAGTTTAAATAAACGCATTTCCATTTTGAAAATGCACATATTTCTAAGTTTATTAGGTATGATCGATTTGAACAATGCATCTCTAGCGTTTCAGTGACATGTTGTGCGCAATAAAAATAAAATGAATGGGGTGGGGTGGGGGAGAACTTATCCTGCTCATCGTTCTTCAGTACAACAGAATTCAATTTTAATGAGTAGGTTGATGGGAGGATTGTCTTGTAGGGCCATGCAAGAACATTTATACATATACACATTTCTCCCCAATCCCCCCTCCAACATTGCAGACAGAGATGTTTGAAGAAATAGAGATAACATTTACTAATTTTCTCAACCTCCTAATTAACCCGTGAATGTGTGAATTCAAAATTGCTACGTCATTAGTTTTTCTATATTATAAAAGAAGATTGTATACAGAATGCCATGAAAGGTGATAAAGAGGACTAATTCTTTATAGCTGCTCCTAAATGTAAAACTTAATTGATAATGATGTCTTTTCAATCAGGTGACAAATTCTTATACAATAAAACAAAAACATACTGGTAGAATTTGGAACATTCTCTACTACGTTGATTCTATAACCAATGATTGTTGCGGATTTTTTTCTAGGCCCGTCCATCGTGACATTTTGGTAGTAAAGTGTCCAAGATAAACACATCTACATTCTTAACGATAAACCAGGAAAAAGACGTAATGTCTCTCCTCCGTAAACACGATCAGAAAATCGTTTTTGGCAATAAATGCAATTAAAGAATAAAGGAACTCTTATTTGCATATGTACCTAGAATAAATGTTTTTGGTTCGATCTGGTGCTTTCAGGCACAGCAATACAAGTAGGTTATGTAGTCCCGAGGGAATTGGAGAAAAAAACGCCTTGCCTCAAAACATACAACGGTTGATGAGCCAGGCTGGTTGGATGGCAGGATTCGAACCAGCAACATTTTGGTCGTGAGTCCGGCAGCTTGCCACTTTGCCGTTGCGGCTCCCTGAAAATAAAATGTACTAAGTGAATTAAAATATTTATCAAATTTGTTCCTTCTCAGATCCATTGAGTTTTTTTAAGGGTACTATTTATTAATTTCAAATGTTCCAGTCAATAGCAGCTAGACTATAGTCTGATGGATGTGCATATAATTCACTTAGTGGCATTCAATCTATAACCGATACAATGGTCTATCGATACAATGGTCTATCAGTACAATGGTCTATCGATAGACAAGTCTACCGACACAATGGTCTACTGATACACTGGTCTATCAATTAGCTATTGTAATACAGCTCACTTTGGAAACCTAAAACATCAACGATCATACAAAGATACTAAGCTAGACAGCAATTAAAATGAATTCAGGCTATGGAGATGCGCGAGGAACCGGTTTTAGATAAGGCTGTCCCTTTCTGTGCAATTTACTCTGACAATCGACCGTTTTACACTATGGCAAGATAACTCGGAGACAATAGTAGTATAGGGGGGCAATATGGTGTAAATGGGACTTATTGAAATTAGGTGAAAAGGAACATAGCGACAATGGGAATTTAACATGGGAATGGCACCTTGGAGTCAATGGGAATTGAACATGGGTGATGTCCTGGAGCTTATAGGGTCAAAACTATTTATAGGGTGAAATACATTTATAGGGACAAAGGTTGATACGAACAAACATGCATAGAGAAACGAACAAATATACATCCAAACGAAGAAGACTGAAACACACAGAAAAGAGGACAGAGATGTTCCAAAGAAAGACTCACAGATAGAATAGGTAATATGAAAAGAGAAGTCTATTGTATTGGTACAAAACATTTATTAAGGTATATGAATCAATTATCCGGCCTGTGATTTGGTCTAAGCACTATCCATTTAATACATACAGATTTGGACATGGAACAAACCTATTTACAAGTTATATATTTTTTGGTTCTAGAAAACTACTTTTAAAAATTAAAATGAATGCCTTCAAAACACACGTATTTACATTTCATAAAAGAATGACATTTTTTCATTCAACAATTAATGTCCATTTTTGTAGAAAAAGCTAAAACAGAGCCAGAAATAAAGTATCAAATAGGACTAAGTTCACGCTTTTATTTTTATCCGTCAACACGTTGCTTAAATCTGGTCAGCTACCACTTGTGTCCCAGCGTAGATGTTTTCCATCACGTACTCCGTTTCATTCGGAGATCTCTTGGTATATCCATCGTGCAAAGTACAAGTGTAGTCATTGCTTTCTTGTCCTTGAGGTACAACGTACAGTGGCATAGCTTGGGGTGGACAGCTGTCCCTAGACGCCTTGTGTCAGTGGCGCCAAAATGAAGAAAATACAAATAAAGTTTTGTAGTTAATTTTTGCCATTTTATTCTTGTGTTGTTTTAATGAGTAATTCTTGTAATAACACTTAAAATTTATATATGACATCTGGTTATCTGAGATGCACTCGGAGTGGTCGCCAAGTTTATGTTTTGTCCCTGGGCGCTAAGTACCCTCGCTACGCCATTGACAACGCATGCCATATGAATGTTCACTTTTCCATCGGTGATGTAAAACTGATTGCTGCAAGTATTGATTCTTGTCGATGACTTTGGAAGGTGTCAATTCTGCAGAGCTGCTAAATCGATCCAAGCAGGTGACTTCAAACTGTCACGTTAAATGGAAAGTCTCAAGACATCATCTTCATTGGCTGCACATTATTTTTTAAGTATGGCGAACAAAGAATCACACACATCGGTGATGAACTCTTCTGCTTTCTCCAGAGATACCTCTGACTTGGAAAATCTTTAAACTTCACAGTGTAAGTGTAAGCCGTAGTTCTAAATGTTCTAGTGCAGCGTTTTTCCGTCTCTCGAATGTGGTAATACTTTTCGGGTGATATTGGTGACTTTTGGTTTGAAGATGGTTCTCTCGGTCTGGAAGCAGGCTCGGTAGGTGTTGGTTCAGGTTTTCTCGTGCCTTCGATTTGAGCGAATACTTCTTTTCATGTGTGATGTAATATGTCAGTCGTTTCCTCTTCCCTCTTACTGAAATCGGGCGATCGTTTCATCTCGATAGCTGATTTAGAAATGATTTAACCAAGTTCGTTCTATCTATATATATACCCTGTCTATTTCTTGTGGTGAGAATGACATAGTATATTTTACCAAAGCAAGTGAAAGCCAAACATATAGGAATGCCCTGGCTGACTTACGCAAAGACAACGGTGCGTCTTAAACACCTCATGCATCTTGACATATCGTCTGTAACAAAGTCTGTACCAAAATTTAATAAACAAAGAAATAGCAAAACATTAACATAAACCATTTAGTTTCACTGTGTAGCAGTATATCATCGTTATAAATTGTTCTGCAGCTACTAGATTGTAAAACATAATCTTCAAAAGGTAACAAACGAATTTATTTCTTTTGTTTGTTTTGTCATCCTATCATATTTACCACCGTTTTTCTCTCAACCTCTTGATCTCACTCTATTGTAGGTGCAAATGGTGTTGAATATGAATTAATCATATCATCTTTAAGACCGACATCACAAACTTCTACCAACACATTGTGAAATGTACTGTTGCTTTGACGTCTGCTTTCACATTGAAAAAAGCGTTATCGTTCAATCTTGATTACAATTTTATTTTTGACTAAGTTATACACACTAGGCCTCCTTGAACTCTTTTCATCTCAAGGTTTAGGCGTAAATCCTCGTTCTCAATTTTATAGAAGTGTGTAAGCGTCTCTAATCTGACCATATTTGTAAGGAAGAACAATGTGTGTAAGCGAAAGCTAACACACACACACACACACACACACACACACACACACACACACACACACGTGTTACTGTTTTGGTTGACAGTAGAACAGGCGACACTTTAGTCTGGAGTATTTTGAGAGATTGGCATGCAGACTTAACATTACGGAAAGAAAGAAAGAATGGTTACCCCCTCCCCCAATGTGCTCCAAAACACGAGGACAAAAAACCAACCCAAATAGTGTCCTATCTTATTTTGGGTGGGGGTGGGGGTGGGTGGCAAAAAACTGAGGTAGGACACTATTTTTGGTTCTGTTTTGTTTTGGTATTATAGGATACAGATAATTAAGACAACCATACATTCTATGTGAAAAATGTTCATTGTTTTCATTCATTCATCAGCTTCATGAAAAAGTAGTGTGACATTTATTGTCGACTGACTTCTTAACAATTTAAGAGAAGTCCTGTATTTCTCAGCACATGCTTCAAACAATGTTGCGAAGTTTTCACAAATCTAAGTTTGGGGAAAAAAGCAGCACCAAAAATTCGCCTTGTTCTATCGACAGTCTAAACTGAGAGAAAATAAGTCGAACATTGTTACATTTTTATGAATGCATGTTTTGGTTTTAGATTTTAGAGTTAAACATAGGCAGGGTTGTACAGTGCAATGTCTTTCGCGTCATTCTTAAAACAAGCTATTTGTTGCCTTTATGAGAAAATGTAGATCTATAATTTTTTAAAAAAATTTCCATGACACATTGCAGTGCTAAAATAGGATACAGCTTTGATATCTGAATTTTACTAGCTCAAGTCAGCTGAAGATTTTATTCCATCCAACGACCTACTGATGGAAGAAAAAAAGTCGTTCTGCAGGTTTTAGGGTGTACGTTTTTGAAAACAATTTACATGACAAACGGAACAGCTTGCTTAATTATGGTGACTACTTAACACAATCCTGGAGAGGTATCTAAAAACATGAACAGATGCCATTAGATTTCAATCAAAATTACTATAAAAGAATCAAGACTCTTACGTTTGTATGTTATATTTTGATTAAGAAATTTCAAAACTAAATTTAAATAATTACCACTTTAGAAAAAAAACCCTTGTGTAACATATCACAAGATTGAATTTGAAACATAGCAAACTAAAGTCATTTTGTCAAAAACGTCGATGCAAAGTTTTCACAGAAATAATACATCCAAACATTTGATGTATTTCGCAAAAGGACTGACCTCATTTCCAAGAGTCTCCCATTGTACGACTGTGCATTAGTTTTATTGTTTGTAAAGTGAATAGTGATCAAGTTTTAAAAAAACACGCCCAATCGTCTCACTGTGCGAATAACAACTGAAACCGAGTTGAAGATATAGCGGTGAAAAACACAGGAGTCTGCAATTTTATCAATAAAGCACGACGAAATTTCTGACTACATGAAATCACATTAATGATATTATAAAATAATAAAGGAATGCAACTCGACCACAACTCTTCGCTCGATTCGAATTTTCTCACGCGTCTTTTATCCCCTTTAGAATCGCACGAAGACTGAAAAACTACACTTATCCATTACAAGAATAGTAACGTACCTTCTCACCACTTTCGGACGACCATCGCATGAATCCAATCCGGCGAATAAACCTTTTTTTTCACCATTACGGTCACAAACCCTGGAGACAATAAAAAAAGTCTTATATCTTCTATATAAGAAAGAAATACATCAGACAAGTATGGTTAAAGATTAACAATGGCTAACTAACAAAACTGAATTTAACAAAGGCAATGACATGTACAGAAATGCCTCTCACTTTGAAAAGGTATGCGGATGTAATCTGCCATGCACCAAAACTTTCTGTCATCTTTTCTGTGCGTTTCTGTCTTCTTTGTTCAATTCCCATTGATCCCCAGGTACCATTCCCATGTTAAATTGTCGCTATATTACTTTTCACCTAATTTCAATCAGTCACATTATCGCTATATCGCTCGCTCCTATGCTACTGATAATGCTGAGAAGAGCACTTTGCATAACGAAATAAAATAATATCCAATGTGTGTGTGTGTGTGTGTGTGTGTGTGTGTGTGTGTGTGTGTGTGATTTGAAATTTTGACATAGCTTCAACAATTTTTCAGTCATATCGCTACGATGTCTGCAGTGTGGCAGTTTTCCAGCATGAGGGCATCATGCCGCACACATGTAGCATGATGTCCCACCCAGTCACATTATACTGACACCAGGCCTACAAGTCCTAAAACTGACCTATTAATGTGTCTAGCGAGGCAGCTATTGGTACATGTTTTATAACTCCTGGGCCGGTGTTGGAACCCGCGATCTCCCGTATCTGAGGCGTACGCCCTAACTCCAAGGCCGTCCATCTTGAAATCAAACTCAAGCTTTCTAGCAACTATTTAAAACTTTAAGTCACTTGTAGCCAACTGTCATTTTGTAGCATATCAGGAATGGATCGAAGATTCCAGCAAGTACGGATAGATGTTGCTTTCATACGTAAAGAGCTCACATTCGTGACATTGTTTTGTGCATCTAGAAATTTGTACACTAAGGAAAGCAATCGAGAAATAATCATTTAGAAAATTTCTGAAAGCAACATGTTGGCAAATACAATAATTTCTTCCATTTTCTAAGTAGTTCGTTTTCCATTAATGTTGTTACCATATTAGGGATCAAATTGTATTGAATCGCATGAAAGAGTCTGCATAAGTTTGCATTATACGAATGACGACTAGAAAGGTACCTTAGTAAATAAACCATATGACTTCTCGATCATCTCGATCGAGCAACTCGATCGTCGCAATTTGTCGTAATCAATCATGAAATTGTTGCTGTACAGCGTAGATAGCCAACAATTTTAATTTGGTTTTCCTTTGCGTTTTTTTTTTGTGTGTGTAAGAAATAGTTCGCTTCATACTTTTACTTCTTGTCTCTGGTTTTCGTTTCATTTGTTTCAGAGCTACTTCGCAACGTTTGTAGGTACACTTTCCATTGGAATTTTTGTGTGGTACACTATACATATGATACAAAACTTTCAGTAGCCTATGGAGACTGGAGGCCGAACAGTATTTGTCATTTGGCATATACATACTGCAATATGTTTCAGGCTTTATTAAATTTAATAATGATGTTCTGATATGTTTCTTAAATATTAAAATGTTGGATGGTTGCTCTCTCTCTCTCTCTCTCTCTCTCTCTCTCTCTCTCTCTCTCTCTCTCTCTCTCTCTCTCTCTCTCTCTCTCTCTCTCTCTCTCTCTCTCTCTCTCTCTCTCTCTCTCTCTCTCTCTCTCTCTCTCAAGCTTCGTCTCAATTCCATGGAAGAGTGATGTAGCGGATTTTTACCTGTTGCACGGGACAATACAATGTACCTCTGGCAGACAAACCGACCAACATAGATTGGTTGAATCTATATTTCCTTCATATATTACGAAGAGTACGATTAAAGAATACCACTTTAATGGAAAGAAACAGGAATAGAAGGTGACAAATAACACACATTTACAAATGATACATACACGTACGGATGCATACATGGTGAACTTTCGCCATGAGAACTATGGAAATTTAATTTGGTATCTCGTCAGGTCATATTTCATTTTCAACATATTTATAAACATTATAACTGTAGGATTACCATTCAAGTGAACACAACTAACACTGTTGTAAAGTAGATTTAAAGATTTTCTGCTACAGCGTTTTGAATTACAATTACAGACAATTAATTAAATGAATACGTTCATTATCAGCATATTTGCAGTCAAACGTTGGTGGTATATTTCCACCACAGGGAAGGTACCGTTATACTGTCATTTCATTTTTCGTCCAATCTATGTCGAAGGCTTTGCATTTTACACATACAAATACATAAATCGCATTGTTTTACAAATTGCGATCCACGTCTTGTTCAACTTTAATTATCTTGCCAATTTTAAATTTAATATATATATATATATATATATATATATATATATATATATATATATATATATATATATATATATATATATATATATATATATATATATATATATATATATATATATATATATATATATATATATATATATGTATATATATATATATATGTATATATATATATATATATATATATATATATATATATATATATATATATATATATATATATATATATATATATATATAAAACTTGTTCAACTTAAATTATCTTGACAGTTTTAAATTTAATATTTAATATTTAATATATAACTTGTTCAACTTAAATTATCTTGACAGTAGTAAAGTTAATTTATATATATATATATTTATATATATATATATATATATATATATATATATATATATATATATATATATATATATAACTTTCTAAATAACAAAGCAGCAGTTACAGCGTCCACCTTGGATGTGGGATGTTGGGGATTTTGACCCCAGCTGAGTCATGCCAAATACTTATAAAAATGGCACTTGGATCTGCTTGGCTTGGCGCTCAACATTAAGAGGTTGGTATTATGACTAATCGGCCTGGTGTAAGGATAATGTGCCTGAGTGGGACATGGTACCACATGTCTGCTGCATGATGCTTCAGTGCTAGATATCGCTAGAAACTGCCACAATGGAGACATCGTAGCGATATGATTAAGAACTGTTAAAGCTACTTTAAACAACACACACACACACACACACACACACACACACACACACACACACACACACACAAGAGCAAAGCCGTTTTATCCGATAAGGTGTGTTCATTATGTGCATTACAAGGACGAAAATGATGCGAAACCAAATGTCTGTGAGACGAGTTTCAAACCAATCTTTCTTCATATTAGATTTGTATCAGACTTCTATTCACATTAGAAGAATTATTTCTTTTCTTGCGCAAGTCCAAAAAGGAAATAATTAACAGATTTTATTATTACAGTCTTATATGCAATTTATTTTCCCCAGATCGAATGGTCAAATAATTTGTTTTTGTTAGCTATGTAAGCATAGTAAGAAAAATCACATGTGAATGCATTTCTGACGAAACTGTAAGAATCTATAAGAACTCATCAGTTGGGTCATTTGTCAATACAACACCACATATTTCCTAGTCTTGATACCAGATTGTCGGACTTTCTGTTAACATGGTTGGTTTGTTTGTTGTAGTGGTCGTAATATTGTTGTTGTTGTTTAAATACAATAGCACGGGTCTTCTTTTTTATAATGAAGCTATTCAGCAATAAAAATAAATGCTACAAACTAAATGCTAAATAAATTTCGTTGTTTCAGTTAAATCTTTCGCCGCATTTGCAATAAATGATGATGTATAATATTACACATTTATGGGCTACGAGAAAGCTTACTGTGATTGTCTTTTATTACATACGTGTGACTTAGGCAAGAAGATTAAAGTTTAGTTTCTTGTATGAATTAGCAAAATAATCATCATCAACCTTGCATATTTAATAGTCACAAGATGACAGTGAGCCAAACCTGCTAACGTTCTTATGGGTTGTTATCGTTATTTGCATGATATAATCAAAACTGTAGACTTGCTTCAAATCTTCCGATTAAATTATAGCCTGCAAGAATGTGAATGTGTCAGGAGTAAAGGAAAACCTGATTATCACGCCAGTTTTAGTTTTAATCGAGAACATCCATCATCTACACTTATTTAGGAAATGAACTCATTACTATTTCGATATACTAAGAAGTTGTAATCAAGACGGAGCTGTTCAACTGTGTATTAACGTGGAGACATAGGTAAAATCTCTCTCTCTCTCTCTCTCTCTCTCTCTCTCTCTCTCTCTCTCTCTCTCTCTCTCTCTCTCTCTTCTCTCTCTCTCTCTCACACACACACACACACACACACAAACACACACACACATCTTATGTGTACAATCACTATCTTAAATAGAGAAAGAAGACATAGAATATAGAATATATGGAATTGCTTAATTCTAATTGTTATAATTTTATTTCTAACCAAGATTTTGGTCATGAGACTGTGATTCGTATATTTAAAACATGTTTAAAAATGTGTATTTGTCATGTTTAATTTTTGTTTTTAAGTGTTGTTGTTTCTAAACATTAGGTTAAAAGTTCTTACACACCTGTTACTTAACCATGCCTCAAAACGTTATTGACATCAAAATTCGTCACATATTGCTATCAACCACGTTAAAAATGGTATAATAAGAACACGTGAGGAGAGGGCAAAGTCATCCATCATCGGATCTTTTATGTTTTTGGATATAAAAGTGACATGAAAATGAATTGTATCATTGTTTTGACACAAGCTGGACTGAAGGTAAGATGGAAGGAGATATTTTATACAACATGTATCAAATATCGTGTCAGCAATTTTATATTTTTCTTTAGTTCTATTTTATTTTCATTATCACTGATGATTAAAGATATACCTACAGACATCCATTCAAGTTAACGACTGTTTCGAGTTGTTTAATTGTCGCAGGCAAGAAAAAGCTTTCCGTGAAAACATCAAGTCATGCCGTATATTAGAGATCATCATTTTGTTGTTGAAGTTTTAATCCAATTCAGGATAAAGGCATAATTACTTAGTGAGAAAATAACTTTGATACTAATGGTTCAAAATGAGATTACTTCAGGAATATATTTCAGACAATAGGAAGATTGGATTTGTGTGTTTTAGATTACAGACATGAACCTCATATGTAATGATTTTAAATCTTACTTTCTTGCGCATAAAGATCACATAACCATAAACCTCGATATATCGGGAATAATGAGACGGCACGGAATTAGTAGCGGGTGTTTATACACACGTAGTAGTAGCGGGCAGTTTCCGATTGTCCGTGATCAACACATGACTTTCGGCGTTAATTGTTGCCTTCTTTCTTAAAGCAAATAAATAGAATACATTTTCCAAACCTTTATAATATGTAAATAGACACTTACGATGTAGCACTGTTTCTTCAATCCACGATATTATGGGGTATGTTTTGAGAAGGAGGGGGCAGAGGTTATTGTAATCAAGCAGCATTTCTTTAAACAGGCGTATCTTCGTTTCTGTCAGTGAAACTTGAAATGCAAGAACGGTACCCTAAACAGCAATAACAACTGTCTCTGGCTTGCCAATATCCGTGTCACTGTATTGTTCTTAATCGGCAAGTTTGAGTTCTTCAGACATTCGAGTTTCATGGGGCTTTTTGTGCATACGTACGAAACTATCAACAGTTTTTTTTATCTTTCTGTTGTCATTTTGTTCATATCCTAGCGAAAATACATAATTTTATACATTACCATTTTTACATAATTTTCATACGATAATGTTGTAATAGCTAAATTACAGTAAATATAGATAGTATATGAGTTTTCGGTGCATTTCTTGCAATGATAAACGTTCCTAAATTTAAGAACTTAGCTGGTCGCGAACCTTCCAAAATAATTGATAGATTTAATAAAACGTGTAGAATTGAATCATGATCAGAACGAGGTAAGCTGGTCTAGTTGTAATTAATTTTACATGATAGATTAACATTTAAGCCTTATACATAGACGCATCAACCAATGAATTGTATGGAACCAAATCGTAACTATGAAGCCGTTCATGCATAGTTTTAAAGTTAAATGTCCATTATTTTAATTTCCAGCTCCACCGCATTGGCTAAGAACCTTTGAAAATATAAAATGTTCAAATCAGGAACATCGACGTGCAATGAGAATACAAAGAGCAAAATGAAATTACCAGTTTTAGCAATGCATTTACAGCTCTACATTGAGATCTTTTTTTATCAGACTCCCAGTGAAGTATTGAGAGAGATTTTATTTTGTTCAGTTTACTGTTATCTTTATATACATTCTAGGGTATGTTACATAAAAATTATACTTTTCAAAAATGATTTAAAGAATAATATTAATTTTAATTATTCCCATATATTATTTTATAGTCCCGGATGTAAACTTGGGTCCATAATATTTTTACATCGTCTTCATAATTACATGCTATTTTACATAAATATTACACAAAATCTAGCATAAACAATATTTTAAATATCCAGTTAAAAATAGCGCTTTAAATTGTTTCAAAGACTTTTAGTGACAAAATTTTTTAAGGACAAAGTTGATGTGCTATGTTTTTTCCTAATTTATTTATTTTTTAACTTATGTTTTGTTAAGTTACTATCATTGTGATCAACCCTAAAAATAAAATAAAATAAAATTAGATGTGTAAAACTCCAGGCTGTCATAACTTTGGCTTTGCCTCAGCAAGAAATTCCAGGAGATCTGGTTTCACTCGCAGGAACGCAGAAGTAATAACAGAAATTCAGAAGACTCCAGCAGATACGTGATGCTTCACACAATCCTACACACAACCCTACATACACACACATGCACGCACGCACGCACGTACGTACGCACGCATATATATATATATATATATATATATATATATATATATATATATATATATATATATATATATATATATATATATAACGTATCACATTATCTGCGTTATTCTTTCACACGGTCTCATCAAATAAGGTAAATGATGACGAACATAATCGACTGTATGTTTGAATGCAAGTGTCAACGGTAGCAGATTTAATTTCAGCGCTACAAAAATTTTCCCTGTCTTATATCAATTAATTAGTACCGAAAGTTTTTCGTTTAATTGCTCTTAATAAGCAAGCATGCACAAAGGCAATTTTGTCACGATTTGTTTGGGAGACATTCATAATTTTTGATTTGTTCCTTTTTTGTATATACGTTCTGCATGTTTTTTTTCTCTTAAATTTATTTATTCTTATAGCTATTGTACGTTTTAACAGATTATGATCAGAGATGACAGGAAAGGAGTGTTTTACAATGGGTGTGATCATTGTGGTTTTGCTGTGCCCCGCTGATGGCGTTCTCATAGATATCACGCCCTACAAGAACCTTGTGACCCTAATCCACAACTTCTTCCGGACGCATGAGGGCGCTGCCGATATGAAGATGATGGTAAGGCTTGCTTCCTCTATCAGCCGTATGAATACAAAACATTATTTCTTTTTCCGCAAGCACGAACGTCTATGGTCAGCGAGCTGTGCCACTTACGTGAGAGTTTTGTTTTTGGACCTGTTGTTTAGTTTGAAGCACACAAAGATGTGTGATGTTCTTGTTTAAAATCAACAGAAACTTGCTCACAAATAATGAAAAACTTTTTTGTTCAACAATATTTAATATTAGTGTACATCAGACAACGTAACAGCATAATTCTCCTCCATTTTGTCTTTGTCTACAGACAATTTCGCAAGATGTAATTTAATGATCAGTTAATAAAATAACATCATTTCCACAATTTTAAACAAACAAACAAATACACAAAACATGCAGGTCTTGTTCAGCTTGTTCCATTCAAAACTAAATATTCGTGATCATCAATGCCACACACTAATATATAAAGCTTAATGACATAGCATCTGTCACACGTTCATATATAGGCAAGGTTACAAAAGATGATCTTTGTAGCACGTTTTTATTTAAGTTGAATTACATAAGATGACCCATGTCGCATATCCATATTTAAGATGAATTACATAAGATAATTTATCTCACACATCCATATTTAAGATGAATTACATAAGATAATTTATCTCACACATCCATTTTAGGCCTAATTAAATAATACCGGAAGTCATCTACACTAATCGTTTTTCCGTCACCAGACATTCCCGAAACACTTTGGTGTGGTCACCACATTAATTTTAAGAAGAGGTAGTACGCTTTGAAATCTAAAGATCCATTTTGATATATATGCACAAAAGTCAGTGTTTGGGATTACCCATTATTTCACTTATATCTTTTTTTTGTGTAAGAGCAAACCCCTAGCTTTCGTACCATGCAATTTAGGCCTCTGAAAATCCTGGGTACAAAATAAGTTTACACTAATATAAGATTCTGAGTAAAATAAATAGATATTTTAAACATTCTTAAAAGTATACAATGTTTTCATTAGAGTAAGAATTAAAAGGTAGTGAGGTGAAAGCATACAGAACATGTATATTAATTATTCTGCAACAACCTTATAATAATACCCTTTAAATGTAATAATTTTCAGATGTAAACAGGACTTAAAATAATTATACCACAGTCATAAATGTTATATGGGATATACAATACTTTGGGAAATAGGTTTGAAAATATATACATATATATGAAAACCGTGAATTATTAATTGTCTTTTCTTAGCCAATGAGTCGATTACCTGCAACATGCATGTTGCAAATAATCATAGCAACACTTTTTTTTTGCGTAGTATTGTCAATATGAAGAACAACCGATAAACTGATCAACAGCCGGAGCAGAGATATATTCATGCACTATTCATGAATATATTACATTATATTAAACCAAAGTATTTTACGTTAACACTGATTACATATATGACTTAGCTGTTTTCGAGTGCATGCTGAACATTTCTTGAAAATTAGTCAAATCATGTTTAGGCTATGACAATGGAAAATATAGAAGATATATTGTAGCAGTGAATATTTCATGGACATTAAATCTGCAAGTCCGACAAGCTGCCATTGCGCCTGTAATCACGTGATGCTAACACCTTTCTCAGCGGTAGTATTCGTCCGCGGTCGATTTTTATAAGCACGTGTTAGGTTTTGAGTGGCATAACGTGAAACATTAATTATTTAGATCATTCATTTGCATTTCCCGTATGCAAACTATCTGAAAAAGTCGACATTCTTTCCCTAAAGCGATTGTGAAATGGGCCCGTCATTTAAGATTGTGTGGTATCTTCATAAATCAGATAAGCTGCGCAAAATTCTTTTGTTACAGTATACACTGACTATTACAAATGTTTTTGTACAATAAATGAATTAAATAATATACTCAGAAATGAGAACGACTTTAACCTTACTTGCGAAACGTAGACACGCGTAGTCATAATATCGTACATGACTTAGACAAGCAGAATAAAAATTGCACAGTAATTCGTCATCTATATAAATATAGTATCAAATATAAATTAATTTCAGTGTACAGTTAAGTGACATCTATATAACAAAGATTAACGTATAATACTAGTGTATATTAATTATTAAATATAAACATTGAAGGTTGTTGTTGATCTGGAGCTTGACGCCAATTTTCAGCACACGATAGGCTATATGTGGCGGCCAGTATTAATAGTGGAGGAAAAAACCGGCAAATTCGCGAAAAGAACCACCGACCCACGAGATGCTACTGGCAAGCTTTCTCACATATTCACATTCGCCGAATCTTAGACTCGAACCCACGCAGACAGAGGCAAGATGGCAGTGATGCGTAACGGAGAGCTCTTTAGACCACTATGCCACTCGGGGTCCGGAACATTGAATGTGTACAAGAATATAACATCTACTTGAATACAGTATACAATATAATTAATTTTAATAAAAGTGCACAGTATTGATATATATATATATATATATATATATATATATATATATATATATATATATATATATATATATATATATATATATACAGTATAAACTATAATTAACTTTGATTTGAGATTAATATACCTCTTAGTTTATTCCTCTTAGTTTATTTGATGATTCTCTCTCTCTCTTCTGAACTTGTTGGTGGTGGTGGGGGTGTTGTAGGGTTTAACGTTATTTTTCAGCACATGATAGGTTATATATGGCGGCCAGCATTGATAGTGGAGGAAGAACCAGGGAAAACTCTGGAAATAACCACCGACCCAAGAGAAGCTACTGGCAAGCTTTCTTACATACCCACATTGGCCGAACCTGAGACTTGAATCCACGCAGAGGTGAGATGGCAATGATCCGTAACGGTGAGAACTTTAGACCATTCGGCCACTCGGTCCCCCCATGTAAACAGTTTGCCTTGTGTAGCAGTCACGATGCATCATATCAGAAAACAATGTCACCAATTTATATCTTTTGTTATTGCCATTTTGAAGTAGCCGTTGACTATGAAATTTATACCAATGATAATTGCTTATGCTACCAGATATCCAATCAAAATCCATTTATGCGAACATCTAAAATGAAATTAATGTCGTCATCTCTTGGTAAAGAAATTAGAAGGATTAGAAAGGCACTTCTGTGATGATTAGTGTCATAAAGAATACGGGTTTGTAGATCTGATTGTGGTAAGTGTTAGCTTGCGCGACCAAGCATCATTAAAAATGGCTACTTTTTGAAGATCAGTTGAGTGATCTCGGGTACCTGCAGCTCAGAAGTCACATCTTAAATTGCATATCAGTCCATCATAGAGTTCAGTATTTATCTGAAATGTTGAATTTGCTGAAGATGTACAATCACTGTATTTAACGTGGCCAACATTTCGCCGTTCAAAACCCTGCAAGCTTTCTCACATACCTACATTATCCGAAACTCACACGGACAGAAAGAGATGGCTGGAATCGGTAAAGACGATTGCTTTAGAGAGCTCGATCAACCGGGGACACCAAATAAACTGTCATTAACCTAAATGGAACTACTTAAACTTTCTGCCTCACAATCCACAATAGACTGTACAGAGAAATAATACAGAAATGGCAAAAGATGCAATTAATTTATGAGTGTATTACACCATAAAAAAGAGTGATGCGTAGGGTTGAACATTGGAACAACATTTTCAGTTATTCCTTTGGTTGTTTATGTTCTTTAAGAACGAACTTGTGTTGGGAATAACCTTATGAACATTTGGGTATGGCTGAAGATTCAGTTTCTGGGGGTTGGAGTACAGTGGTTAGATGTCATCCACGAGTTGTACATGACCTATCTGGAATAGGTTATCGCCCGGACTCAAAACGTAAGACACATGTAACAAGATCGTTAGGTTCAGCAGCTGGCAAGCAAATTTCAAATTGGAGCAACGTTTGTCTTGACCATTCTAAGACAATCAGAATCGACAATAAGTTCCATTACGTTTATTTATGAAGTTTGCGAAAAGGCAGATGAACGGATCTTCCATGTATAGCATGTTGCACGTACCATCAGTGATTTTGCAGACTTAAACTCTCATAGAATCATTATTGGCCCACGAATCAATCAACCTTGAAGCGCAACAAAGACTAGACAATCGGTTATTTTTGGGATTGCCAAGGGACATCAACAACGATTGTTTGGATTTGGTGCATGACTTTCTCGGCTACAAATAAGGACTTGACTAAGTGACTATATGCGGATATACATATAGATCCACCGAAATAGAAAACGTTGGAGAGGAAGCAGCAGAGATAGGAAATGAAATACAAACTGTCGTTTTGTTAATGTATAACACACACACTAATAATAGCAGCCCTGCGAGACTCTCAAGACGAGGAATTATATTATCAAATGCTTTCAGAATGCAGGTCATCGAGTTTGGCATTAGTCGCAAATACCCGCAAAAAATTACAAATGCTCTGAAAGCGTTGTTTATTGATCTAAAACGTATGAAAACCAAATACCCACAATCAAAAGTTACAATCCAGTTTCCGGAAAAATTAGCCGTGGATGGCAACAAAGTTAAATATTCACTGTCGTATTGGCACCAAATCATTAAACACAACAGACTGAACAACACGCGTTTTTTGCTGACTACTTATGACGAGAAAGAGTCGATGTGAATCCGGGGTCTTGGATATAAATTCCGTAACAAGCGATGATCGTCGTGATAATGATTATGACGAACAAGATGCTAAAACTCAAACCATTTTCTTAACCAAAGATGTCCGGTCTGAAGACAGCAGTGTGAATGTCGATGGCATTATGCAGTAGATGACCCCACTTTTTACTGACGGTCACTCATTGAAAATTACTAGCTTTAGTTTTTACCTCAATATTATGCAAATATTACTTGATGATAATAAAGCGTCATCACAAAACCATGATGGCGAGTAAATAAAAAAGTGATTTTTAAAAAATTAAAAACAGGAATACCTGAAAACTTGAAAAGACAATAAGAATATTCGAAATGCACAGAATAGTGTAAAATACACATATAAAACTCATACAAAACAAAGTTGTGTTCATCGATCTCATCATTATTGAAAGATTCTGCTACAAAATGTTTATGTTATAAATAGAAATCAAATTGTTAGAAAAATAATAAAGATGGTTTTGGAACTAAATGTCAAATGGCCCGCAGAAAATATCACCAAGCAAGAAAAAGACACAATAATAATCAAACATATTAAATAGAACAAAACTCGTGAAAGCAAATAAAATACACATAAAATACAATGAACTTTTACACAAACAAGGAAAGCAGATTAGAGCAAAATATTGCGGAGAACGAAAAGTAAAGAAAAACAAGAGATTATTGGAAACTACTAAATAACCTGAAATTCTGAGAAAAAAATAATATTGCAGTGAAAAATATTTTTTTCTGAAGGTGATATAACTATTACAATAGATGACAATGACAACATTTTTATTCTGCAATTTACTAAGTCAGAAAGTATTATTTATTTTAAAATTAATAATATTAACGAAACACACTGGTATAACAGTATATTAAACGAGCATAAAATGTACCACTTATATGCTATGTTATTATGTCTTTCTTCAATTTAATATTTTTACACTAATCTGATTCCGGACACCTATCGACGAACTTATATGTGAATAAAACACTATAGGATTAAATGATCATGGTGGAATATTTATCGATTTAGAAATTTTACATAATCACTCACAAAGTAATAAAATCCAAAGGACTTTATGTAAACTTTGAGTAAATATAGTCTGAAGGACTTTATGTGAACTTTGTGAGGGATTAAGTAAACTTCACACATCGATAAATAACTAACCATGATCATTTAATCCGTATGATTCCAATTTACTTCCTTTCTAGCATCAGATCAGCATATTTAATCAACAAAATATTTACTTGTATGTAGATAAAAGTTTTTTTAATTAGGATCTTAACTGCGATAGAATACTTTGTATATAGCCCAATCTTACCTAGCCAAGATTTGTCGTTACTTTACACAGTAATATGGGGTAGAATGCCATGGAGGGTCATGCCAGTGATACCTTGTTATGATCATTGTTTTAATATATAAAAATGGTTGTTGCCGATAAACCAGAATATTCCTCTTTTTTCCGAAAAAAATATGTTTGCATATGGAACGTGTTGTTAGAGCAATGTTGGTTTTGCTCTCTACGCATATCGATCTTTGAAAAGCAAAATCGTGTCCATTTTGAGTGATATCCCTTGTTTGATACATGACCCTGACCTTTAATAACTGCTGTTGTAACATGTTGTCGAAGTGAAATACAATAATTTTCAAAAATTGTATTGTAAAGCGTACCACATGCCTTCGTCGGCAAAATGGATGAGTGGTGGAGGGCAGGGAGGTCTGTGCAGTTACACCGTTTTAAATTATAATGGTTCATTTCTATCTGTGGTTGGTATCTTTTGACTGGAAATGACAGGAGTGGGTGGGTTGGTTTTTGTTGTTTTTATTAATGTGTAATGGGTTGATATAGATAAAGTTTCACAGGAAGCCAAAAGTAGTCCACAAAATCAGTGCCGGATTTAGACAAAGAGAGGCACTAAGCTATGGGAAGCTATAGAGCCATATTTGGTATAAAATAAGTTTGGTGGGCCCCTTCAAACTGAGTTCAGACTTTGGAGCCCTAAGCTTTAGCTTGTTTAGCTAATTCCTAAATTCGGTACTGCGCAGAATTTATCGATGTGTGAAAAAAAAATCCAGATCAATATAAACGTGACCGTTTGTATCTAATCTAATTGTAGAAAACACAGCCAATTAATAAAATTGGAATTATCGTGACATAATAAACAACAAAATTAGAATTCTTTCAATGACGAATTACCACATTGTGTAAGCTCATGAAGAACTGTATCTGCCTGAAATTCCTTTTACTCGGAAACAGATTTAACTATCGAGAGCGTCTTCATGCAGCTCTATGTTCCTTATCAAAACTAATTTATTTTCCTCTGAATTTTTTGTCATTCCATGTTTCTTTATAATTGACGTAATAATGAATCAGCTATTGTTGTAACAGCATGCTAAATTCGAATCAGCATCCTTTCCTTTTGGCAATCAACAACGTTTTATCTTGGCTCAACATGTCTCCTTTGTCGAGAAGGTAGTATTGTTATTATATCAAATCCCCTTCTGGATGAATCCTCGTTAAAAAATAACCTAGAAGTCGCTCCGTTGCACTACTGTTTATAGATTTTTGTAATTTAATAGCAATGGGATGACCAGTTACAGTTACGAGCGGCAGAATGGTCACAGGGCTGCTACTGGGGACACCAGAATATAGGGTATGGGGAGAACCTGGCCTACTTTTACTCCTCCTCGGGAAATATGTCCTCTATTGACGTCATCATAAACTCCTGCCAGTCCTGGTGGAATGAGACTTTTGAGTGGAACTGGTCCACAGACTGTGGCGTGGCGTGCCATTATACTCAGGTAAGGGTCATGGGATTGCGTTTAGATTAAAATGTTCAAATTTTGGTTTGGGTAAATAATCTTGTAGTGCTTATACCTCCAGGGTGTCCATACAGGCTTTGTTTAATATTCTTACTTTTAGGGACAGATAAGCGCAGAAAGTCATCAATCAATATTAAATGAAACGGAAAGTAATATAAGTGATAAGTAATCTAATTGTCTTTAATTGACGTAGTATTTTTCGTATCTTTCTTGGCTTGCTATTTTTTAAATATAAATTTCCAGAGATATTATGAAAATGAAAGTCAGCATTATAGCTACGAATTCGAAAAGGTCAGCTTCATAATATAATTTGATTATGAACCAATCTGAGTGTTTTTTTATTTTTTATATGTACAACCACATTTCCACAAAATAAGCAGAATCTATATATCAGTAAGCATGTATTTCCCCAATTAGTACATATAATGTGAAAAAGAAATTATAGTATTTTTTAAATTATAGGATCTGATTATACCACGATTTTCAACAGCACTGTTTAAATCAAGATTGTGGTTACATCACGATTTTAAACACCATTGTAGGTTTACTGATAAGGCTTGCTATGCCTATATCCCTTTAACAAGTAAACGTATCTATTTTGTATGATCCCCAAATACTTTTCAATTATTGATGTTATTTCTTAATTTTCACAGATGATATGGGCTTCAACAGATAAAATCGGCTGTGCTCTGAGTCATTGTCCGACGCTGAAGACGGATGCTACATCGATTATAAACGCCATGTTTTTCGTGTGCTTCTATAATCCACCGTAAGTCGTTCTTATTCTTATTTTGAAAGATTTATAGACCCTATAAAACACGAGTATTGCTTGATTGTTCGTTTACTTGTATTGCATAAGAGTCATCCGATGGGTATAGTCGTCCATTTTAAGCAAATATACTTAATGTTTGTATGCTTTATTAATATTTACTGAGTAAGAGATAAGATGATCTTAAGTTCTTTTGTATTTCTTCAATGTCATCCATATCTAACTACGGAATTTTGATCTGTCGATTATTGTAACTTCGAGTCATATCACTGTGTTGAAACAAACTCTTGGGTCAAGTTCTTGAAATGATCCCTAGTCGGCTTACAATGGGAGGCCACTGTGTCTTCTGTGCTTCCCTACCAGCGTCAACGGGGTCCAGTGATTCATACTCTCAACAACGTTAACTTTTTTGTATCAAATGTTCTTTTCGGACGTAACGCTAGATTAAACTCAACGTCACACTGATTCAATCGACAATGTCAGAATGATTTATGCGGCTTCTTTGAAAACCCTTGCCATGTATATACATTTATTAGCGTAACCATTCTGTAAACAAAGTTAAAAAAAGTTTAAAAAATAATTGGTAGATGTTTTCTGTTTAGTTTTTCAACACTTCATAAGACATTAAAAGTAAATAGATTCAAGATCAGATATCATTCTGTGAGTGCCGTGATAATTTATATTTTATACAGAGACCCGAATTATAGATGTGCGATGAATAATAAGTTGGAATGCGACAGGGAAATTATATAGAATTAGAATTAATTTATCAAAGTTTATCATGATTATGACGTTTATAAATTTATAATATGTGATAATGATGTTCAGATAAAATACTACACATATACATAATAACAATCAAGAATGTTCATTTCTGTATAATTTAGTACGGATTCATATTTCAAGCTTTGAAACATACGTCAATGAATTTAAATGCTCTGAGAATTTCTTATCTTATTTACTGTATAAATATGTTTAGACAAATTACAAATTGTTTTCATATGTTGATACTTATAGTTCCACAGATTAGGACGATCTCCTAGAAAAAAAAAACATTTAAATAATGTAATTAAAAGATTCCAATAATAAGGACATACAAAAAATGAAAATAAACTTTCATTTTCAAATTATCTTAGATTTTAATACACACACAGTCTATCATGAAAATTTTCTCTTTAACTTCCACATTTGCCAGTTTTACTTCTTGATGTATGACAGTGATTGACTTAAAGCTGACGGTGATATTCTAGTGTGTTCATTGTAATGCCTCAAGACAGAACTTGTGGCGAAATCGTTGATTTCTTTACAGAATAATTTTAACAAATTTTCAAGACCATGCCTCCAATTCGATAATAAAGAATCATGTATTCCTTGTTTAAATATCGGATTAAATTTCAATGACTAACTCTATTAGGATACACCTACATATCTGCAAAAATAAGTACATAAGTCTGTAGTATATTTTTCTACAATGAAGGTAAAATTGTACAATTGTGTTCATTTAATTGTCGCACTGTCATAAAACAATACTTAAATTTAAATGAGTAAATAATGCTTAACATTCCTAATTTTTATCCATATTTCATAATTCATAAATACGTGCTTAATCGTAATTGTTCTCTGCATTATTGTCCGTAAATCGCCATTTTAGACTTACTTTTCTTTACATGCAATATTTGTTTACAAAATTATTGTCTATACTCTTTCCACAGTCCGTACCTTATGAAAACTCATATTTCTTGAAGCAGAAATTATAATGATAAAGAAGAATGTATTGCACGAGATTAAAGATACATCAGTTTTCCAAGCTTTGTTTTCTTACTTTCTCTCGCAGTAAATAAAGTGTGTTTCAAATCTTTTTTTGATACAACATGTGCGGTTTGAGTACATTTCTCATCAAACACAAAGCTAAAGAGTTAATATAATTAACAACATTTAAATTGCGCCCATTGCATTTTCAAACTTTATTTGGTCTGACAAGATCACACTTTCCCAAACATTATAGCCTTTGTTTTTTCCGGATGACCTCAAGCCTCCACTTTGTACAATAAACCTGTAGTTTATCCAATATTTTTTGATGTACCTGAGTAGTCCCCGAAAAATGTAAATATTCTGCAAAAAAAAGAATAAAACAATAGTTCATCAAAAAAAATTACTAAAACACAAGTTCGTTCTAGCGAAATTTATATTATCTTCTAAAGAAAATAACAGTAATTGGAAGAGAACATCTTGTCTCAAGCCAAAATGAAATTGTAAAAAATGGTGTTTGGTATCCCATATCTAAAATATATCTTTTAATTGTGGCAGAAATGGATCTTACTCTTTCCGATACTTTCCCTGTCACTCCAATTTTAAGTAATGTATGCCAGAAACCATTTTTATAGACACTATAGAAAGTCTTTTGAAAATGTACGAAACACAATAAGGTCCTTTACCACCGCTGATATGCTTATATACATATTTATAAAAGTACGGAAAATAAATATTGTAACAAAAAAGCAAAATTTTTCTGGTTCCTACTTGAATAAACACAGCATAAATAAGTTTATCGAAAGTATTGCTAATTCAACAATAGTTCCTTCCTAATGCCTGTTATATATCTTTTAATTATAGCTTATTAGAGTAATGTCCCAGTAAAGTTTGGGTTCCGAATGATCTCTTGCGTTAAACATTGAAACAATCATCCCTTCCGTCTAAGACACAGGGAAAAGAAATTTTATCATATATTGCATTTCAAAGTTAATTCAAGAAAGAAGCACGTATATAATTTCCAAATAGAAAAAAACTTGTTGATCGTCTCTAAAATCCTATGCCACTTTCCTCGTGCATTTGTCTGCTATCAACATGAAAGTCAAGTAAACTGGACTCCAGTACATTAGTTGGCCATTTGATAATCTCGCTATCTGTGTATCTAATAAAGCAATAAAACCACATATATATCTATTCTGAGAAAGGTTTTTGTCTATTTCACTTTACAAGCGGCCTCTGGAACTTAACAATCAGTTTTGACTGTCGCTAGATAGTCTGATGTAATATGAGAATCCTTGAATATCCCATTTCATACCGGATTTAACCGAGTTGCTCCGTAATTATCCGAAAAACCTCCCGAGTCACTTTATACTCCAGCCAATCAAACTTTGGTGGGCACATGTACATAACAAAATGGCTTACATTGTTGTTTAGAAGTATCAGATTAAAACAAATTAAGAAATGCCCGCTATTTGTAACGTCAGAGGTTGCAAAACTCGTTCCATTGAAGGGTGTGGCATTAGATTCCATCGTCTGCCATGGAGAGATGATTTGTTGTGCAAACAGTGGCTCATACGAGCAGGAAAATCGGGACTTGAATTGACCGGAAAACGAATGTCTCAATTCAAGAATGCGAGAATGTATTCGATGCATATTAGTGCTGATTGTGAAGGGACTTCTGTAGCTTTACTATCAGGAAACATTCCAGGATTTTTATAATGCGTATTAATACGAAAAATTTCTTATATTGGTAAGCAAATCTCGATTTATGTAATACGGTGTTATGGTAAAAATAAGGATTAAATTTTTAACATCGACACCGTTTCCATACTCACATGTATATGTCCAGATGTAAACAGCTCATAGCAACTCTCTTGTATGGCTTTAAAATCCGCCCTGATTTCCAGAAAATAAGACAGGATGGTACCAATATTAAATTTCGTCAATATATGTGGCATCATTGCTGTTGAATATGCATTTTTCAACTTGATAAACGAAGCTGAAGTTGATGGTAATGCTGATGTGTCTGTCATGTTTTGACCACCAGCTATCTATTGGATATTGCGGTCAGCTGACCATCCGCAACGTTATCAAAATTCCGGGCAAATTACGACGTTTACCGAAGTCTCCATGAAATGGTCTATTGGTTTCTGTTTAAAACGAGCAAAATTATTAAAACACGGAACGGAAACATCGTAATAACTCAAATGTCTTCTGTAGGTCTTTGTATGGAACAGTGTCATTACAACTTTAGTTTTGCTGATTGTGGCATTAGACTAATTAAAATTATATGTTGGAAGTACGCTTAGTTTTGATTAAGGTACCAACCAGGATTTAAGTTTCTGCTGTAATCTAACTAATTATAATTCTGTTTCAGAGGAAATTATGTCGGATCATACCCTTATACAAAAGGAAAGAACTGTGAACAATGTGGGATGAACTCGAAATGTTCTGCTGGATTATGTGTATCAATCCAACAGTGATTGAAGTAAGTGCTGTTTTTTGTAACTCTCTCTCAAAGCGAATACCAACTCAAAGTTTGAAAAATGGCAGGGGAAACAATTTCATCTGTTTTAGCCTAAACCAGATATTCATCAGAGAGTAAAAGCATACGAAGCCATACACTCGTATAGTAGAACAATAGAACGATATTTTTGGCACACGTACTATAGTGAAACCAATCATAGATTTTCATTAATAACACATGACTGACTATTATAATTACATCTGGCATAGTTTCTGAATATAGATCACGTGTATGCGATATAATGGATTCTAAAAATCCGTATTAGTGGATGAACTCATTACTGCACATAAGGGACGTATATGTAGTCGCTTGATTACAGCAGTTATATTCATTGTCAAAACAATTGTATAATACATCCATATTTGTCTAGTGAATGGTCTCTCAATAGAGTCTCATTAATATTCAGGTTTTCTTATCTAACTAATCTATTAATTATTTAATTAATTATATAATCATATTTATCTATGTTCTCTCTACCATAACCTTAAAAAATTCTTTGTTAAGGATATCTATTTTATTTGTCTTGAAGACAGATGGAACATATATCCAGTAACAAAATTCAAAAGTAACATATGACGTGAAAATTATGCATGGGTAGATTTAGGAAAATTATCCTGCAATTTATTTTTCTTTATATAATTTTGTCATTTCATTAGCTTTGGTTCATTATGCTTTTATGTGCATTGACATATGTGTTAATATTTCTTAGAGTATGACTTCGTGTTTATGTTTTGGTATGTCTTGGTATATGTCTTTCATTGTCCATTTGCTAAAAAAAATCTTTTTTATCTCTAAGCGTAGTGAAGCTTTTGGAGGGGGGTACGCTGTTTTCCAGCTTTGATTTTTTACTACATGTGTTTAATAATTGTGCTGTTTCTTGGTATTCCAATATTGTTCTCTCACGAATTTTAAAGGAGTTCTGCACACGTCCAAGCATAGGTTGTTAGCAATACTGGTGTCTTTTTGATAATTATACAATATCTTTTTAACCCTTCGATAATTGTGTAACTTTCACAATAAATGTATATTGAGGCCATTATTATGATATTATTAATATTAATAATACCAATTATTCTTAAAAGTAATATTAATAATAATATTATAAGTTATTAATAATATTAATAATATTATAAGCTAATATGTTAAATCAGTACAGTACTAAAATTTCCATTATTTGTAACCTTTTAAATACCTATCAATGATCGATGGTGTAAATGGAAACGTCAAAAGTAAATGATTTCTCTATGCCTACAAAGAACGATAATCCTTGACACTTTGCTACAAGTACTTCTTCCATGACTAACCAGACTGAACTCAGGACCTATTGTTCTTTCAAGTGCACGCCACGTATTGGAAAAGTTGTCTCAGATTAATTCATGGAAAGTTGTTAGACAATAGACAGATATAGTAGATCGATACATACATACATACATACATACATACATACATACATACATACATACATACATACATACATACATACATACATACATACATACATACATACATACATACATACATACACACACATATATATATATATATATATATATATATATATATATATATATATATATATATATATATATATATATTAGCAGATCTTTTTTAGTCGTTTGACATTTTGTTGCGGATATCTTTCCTTAAACTGAATATTTTCTTTCATTTTTCAGAGAGATGCACATGACGATAAGATCACACTTAAAATTTCAGTCTAAACTCGTATTTTGGTAATCTCAGAGTTGTAAATCCTCGACAAATATGGGGATCGTTGTCATGGACGGACTTCCTTTTTCATGTGCAAATAAACATTGTACTATACCTCATTATTTTCGAAGCTATCCGTAAGACTGTCGATAACATTCAGTTTAACGCACTTCCTATGTTATGTCGATAATATCCCATGGCTTTGAATTCTTCGAATATATGAATAAATTTCAATACTTCATATTTAATTTTCTGTATAGACGAGTTCTCGTTCATTGCATTCCAATGAAGACTTTAATTTCTCATTGACAAAGAATACGTCAGTACTGGATATACTCTATATCCTGTATCGAAATAAAAATTCTTCAAAGTACCGCTGTTGTACTCAATCTGCTTGATACAATGTATCGAAATTTAAACGCTTGTAACAACCGTAATTGTATTCATCTACACAATAACCTTCTATCAAACTTGAGATTCTTACAAGTACCGCAAATGTATCCGATCTACTCAAGATCTATTGAAATTTAAACTCGTACAAAAATATTACATTTTTACTATATTTTCGTTACATGCATGTTCTTTGAATGAATGTTATGACTCCACCGTTTTGCTCGTTAATGTAGTGTTCAAACATATGTTGCGTGATTAGCAAGTTTAATATCCATCAAAACTGTACAAAATCGTTTAAAGTTATGAAATGATATAATTTGGCACACCTCTGGTCGCATCATTGCCAGAACTGAATATCTTCGATTTGTTTTGATTTGTTTAGTTATATCCTTCCATCCAATGAGTATGTCCTTTAAAGTTGCATTATGGTTGCTGGCAGATATTTATAGCTTTGTTTGAAAGGACAAATCAAGGAAGTAGACTCTTTTAAGCACAAATGGGTTTTAGTTTGCGTTTGTTCTGTTGCGCAATGTCCCATATCTTAGAAGTTTTGCACGATTTACCTTTTCTCCCGTGACCAGGTTTCTTCAACTACGTTGTATCAAGGTTTACATAGGTAAATATATCCCAGGGATCATTGCCTTATCACACAATGACCACAGTTTTCTTCACATTTATTAGTATTTACATATTATGTATAGACTATGTTGATCACAATAGCAAAACAAAAAAAAAAAAACAAAAACAAAAAAAAAAAACGATCACCGCATGTATGATATCTATCATGTGGACATTTATAGAGGATAGTATTCAACAGATATCGTTTTAAAGCAAATATTACGAGAAATTAGAGAAACAATGTTGGCATTTTTTCCTATCAAGGTAAAGATTAATGGTTAAGTTAAACGCAGAATAAATTCTGATTCAGTTGCAATTATGTTGGTTCAGCCTAAGTAAACTGTGCAAAATATTTGATTTTTCAAATCACTGAATGCAGGAATAAGTATACCACAACAGCTACATCAGATTTTTTTATGACGTACGAGTATTTGCATTTCATTTGTCTAGTGCATGAATTAGCTTGTAGCTTTTGAATATTGCATTTCATTTGTCTAGTGCATGAATTAGCTTGTAGCTTATGAATAATGCATTTCATTTGTCTAGTGCATGAATTAGCTTGTAGCTTTTGAATATTGCATTTCATTTGTCTAATGCATGAATTAGCTTGTAGCTTATGAATAATGCATTTCATTTGTCTAGTGCATGAATTAGCTTGTAGCTTTTGAATATTGCATTTCATTTGTCTAGTGCATGAATTAGCTTGTAGCTTTTGAATATTGCATTTCATTTGTCTAGTGCATGAATTAGCTTGTAGCTTTTGAATATTGCATTTCATTTGTCTAGTGCATGAATTAGCTTGTAGCTTATGAATATTGCATTTCATTTGTCTAGTGCATGAATTAGCTTGTAGCTTATGAATAATGCATTTCATTTGTCTAGTGCATGAATTAGCTTGTAGCTTATGAATATTGCATTTCATTTGTCTAGTGCATGAATTAGCTTGTAGCTTTTGAATAATGCATTTCATTTGTCTAGTGCATGAATTAGCTTGTAGCTTATGAATATTGCATTTCATTTGTCTAGTGCATGAATTAGCTTGTAGCTTATGAATATTGCATTTCATTTGTCTAGTGCATGAATTAGCTTGTAGCTTATGAATATTGCATTTCATTTGTCTAGTGCATGAATTAGCTTGTAGCTTATGAATATTGCATTTCATTTGTCTAGTGCATGAATTAGCTTGTAGCTTTTGAATAATGCATTTCATTTGTCTAGTGCATGAATTAGCTTGTAGCTTATGAATAATGCATTTCATTTGTCTAATGCATGAATTAGCTTGTAGCTTATGAATAATGCATTTCATTTGTCTAATGCATGAATTAGCTTGTAGCTTATGAATAATGTATTTCATTTGTCTAGTGCATGAATTAGCTTGTAGCTTATGAATATTGCATTTCATTTGTCTAGTGCATGAATTAGCTTGTAGTTTATGAATATTGCATTTTATTTGTCTTGTGCATAAATTAGCTTGTAGCTTCTACTCGTTTTCATGAGTGCCCCTTCAGATTCAATCGTAAATTTTCATAACTTTGTCTAGACCTATGAAATATTTTCTGGTTTTCATCCCAAGTTAAAAATTACACGGATTATGATACCAATGTCAATGCCATGATTGTTCCTCTGTCTCAAGGTCAAAGTCAAATGGTCAAAGTCAGTATAAAATGAGAAGGTGGAAACACTCTTCGGGTGATGTATTTAGGACTTTGCAAAAGAGGCTGCTACACACGTATTTCAGGCTTGTAGATGCTTGGACATGTATACTAAAGTCTGTGGAAAAACTACAAATGCTATTTTATGCATTTTTTTATTTGCGTTGTTAAGAATCAACCGAATCATCACATGTTCAAAATTTTCAGTTAAACAAATACGATTTTCCGCTAATTCGATATCAGCTTTACTGAACGTTTTATCTCCTGAAATTTCACATTATGGCGAATTCACATGGACGGATGGGTGAAATGTCATCGTTATTGTGCTCTTTTCATTGTAAATCTCAATTATTTATATTCAGCTTATACAGAGTTCGAGACATTTAAAATACGTTTAAATATCACTATTTCCAGCTTTTCTTTGCTCGTCAAAACCGTTAAAAAATCCATTTTTGCGGTAATTTTCAACACATTTTGCATATCAAATTAGTACAGACCTGACAACCTAAAGAAGCAGGCTAAATTTTCATCACAAGAACACGCTATAGAAACACAGTCAGAGCGCACGGAATGAATAATTTGGTTGCCACCATTGATAAAATTTGTCTAAAATACATCGATGATCCACTACGGATTGGTAGCACCTTATGGTAATATAGTTTTCCCCACAACCTATTGCCTGAAGGAGTAATATTATCTAATTTAACTTTTTACGGAAAGTACTCCACCTAAGTATAAAGACGAAAACGAAGATATTTTTCTTTCCTAGAGGTTTTTGTCACAGAGACGATGATTATTTTATACACAGAAGTGGATAATTTACAAGAGAAAATACAACGATTTTAGTATTGGATGTCAATTCCATGAGGGACGAATAATTCATAGGTCGTTTGAATATCTGATATGTGTTTCATCTCACTTGATTCTAAGCATCAAACATTCCTATAGTTTGACAAACTATTTCTCTGGTTGTTAATACTGCCTTGTCCAATGAGTACTCAAAATTGTTGATGATTATTCGTCAAATAAAGTCTGTTTTATGATTATCACACGAACGATTGTTTCTTGTTGCTATTTTTTGAGGTGGGAAGGGGGATAGAACCATCCATGACATGTGCAATGTTTGACTTTCGTTCCTTTTATTTTTTCTTATGATATGACGCATGGAATCTCTCAAGCTACATCAGTCCTGGCAGGATCAAATTGCTGAAGGATTCCAAAACATTATTGTGCAATCAGTTTAACTATTTCTGGATTAGATGTATATGCAACTTTAAGCTAGCAATATTCAATTTTTGGTGTTTTATATCATTTAGGGTATTTCTCTAAAAGAACACGCCTTCTTTTATGAAGAGCAGGAAGCCACATAACCTAATCTTATTTAAATCATTAAAAGACAATATACACGTACCCATTTTTGTTGCAATATGTTTGTACACAAAAATAATTTTTAAGTATCTTGAAGACATTGGAGGTGTGTTTAGCACGTTAATTGCAACTAACGAGTATACTTCTTCTGAAAACTGCGTTGGAATTCAGAGAATAGGAGTAAAGCTTGGAGCATACTCTGAGCGGCAAAACTATTCCAGATAGATATAGAAAAATGTCGATAACCTTTGAAAGTGCTACATACCAAATCAGAATCTTATTAAATAGAATACAATAATTAGCAGTAAACATGTTATCACTGAATTGATGGATAACGAATGGCTTAGACTTCTAAAGGATATTTTTTCAATATAAAATGAGATAATCCTTTGTAATATAGCTTATCATAAGCATAGATGTACGTTGTTGTTGGTTGTTGTTGGTTGGGCTTAACGCCATTTTTCAGCACACGATAGGCTATTCATGGCGGCCAGTATTAATGGTGGAGGAAGAAACCGGGAAATCACCGGAAAGAACCACCGACCCACGAGAAGCTACTGGCAAGCTTTCTCACATATCCACATTCGCCGAATCCTAGACTCGAACCCACGCAGACAGAGGTGAGATGGCAGTGATCCGTAACGGACAGCGCTTTAGACCACTCGGCCACTCTAGGCCCCCATAGATGTACGTAGATATCAAAGTTTGACAGATCACTGTTCTGTGCAGAAATTCCAACAGCACAGGACAATTAGTAATTTGGAGTAATCAAATGTAGACCTCGTTCTTCTGGGATTAAGCATACTGGCAACTGAGTGCTCTCACAAACGACAGTGATAGTGAATATATTTTTCTTGATCGCCCTTGCTCCACATTCGTCAGGTGTTGTGTATTCTTACCTCAGAACTGTGTTGCCTTGTCTTTGAATTTTTTTTATAAAAAGAAAAGTTATATATATATATATATATATATATATATATATATATATATATATATATATATATATATATATATATGTATGTGTGTGTGTGTGTGTTTTCAGTAACAGCAGAGTAATCTTTAAAATACACAATTTTCGGATCTTAGGTATGATTAATAATTCTGTCTTTAAACCAGGATATTTTGGTTTCACTCAGGGAAATTATTAATACACAGAGCTTTGTAGAGACTGCAGGGGACAAAAAAGCAGAAACTACTGAATCTATAATAACAACAACAGATTAGATGAAAGGTTGAAGTTTTATGTTTTCGTACATATAATGAAACTTTCCAAGTGACATTTCGTCGTTTTCTCATTATACATTCGCCATGCGTCAGTAAATAATTGCTCACATTAATATTTATACCGTTCTCATATAATATTGCTTTAATAACACTGAAGTCAGTCATTTTCATCGCAATTAGTTCTTCCGACGCCAGACGTTTCTACAGATCGTGGGTGTGACTACCAGATTTATTTGGAAAGGTATAACATTATTGGATTTCTTAAATTTATTGTAGTATACATAAACACAATATACTCTTTGATATCGCTTTTTCTCATCCAATTATCTTTGTAACTTTTGTTTAATGAATGATGACTTTTCAATGTATTGTGTATTACATTAGTGGATCATAGTAAAGTTTTCGTGAATTTCTTTTTATAAGAATTTTAAAGACTATAAGGATTTTAATGGAGAACGAAAGGCAAGTAAAAAAATTATAAAGGAATTTGTTTGATTAGAAGATGCCTAGTTGCTATTGTGCAATCGCTCTTCAACACTTTCCATATTTTGTAATGTTAACCTGTGATGCGAATTTAAATTGATTACAACCCAACCATAAATCTTCGATTAAATATATAATGGTTTTGGCAGTACATTTTAAAATATTTTTAAGTATTTTAAAACCTTGGTTTTTATCTGTAATCTTAATCAATGATTTGAATAAATGCAATATGTGTGTTAAAACATATTCGTGAAATCTTTCAAAGTGAGAAACAACTAATCCAATGAATTTTTGGAACCATTACATAAGCTTTGTACAGAGTATCAGGAAAGGTCAACATTGTTTGTATAAAATATCCCACATCTTACAACTGCTAAGCACCTGTCCTACTACACCATGATGTGCGATTGGAACCTCTTGCATTCAAATTCATAGAAGCATAAAGTGAAATTCTCATCTGCCATGGGAACATCAGTTACAGACAAATTTGTTTAGAATTTTTGTTTTGACATTTTGTGACAGTCTACTTATGAATCAAGAAATCATCAAAGATGTAGAATGAACAGGTTTTATTAGCTATTCAGTGGATTCTTCTGCTAAAATTATAAACCAAGTTGTAACTGAAGCCGCATCCCAAGGGTAAGTCTTTGTCAGGTAGTATTTGATGTTCCATTTAAAACCATACAAAGGGATTGTTTATGGTGCTGAGGGAATGGTTCGAATTTAATTTGCCATATCTAATTTACCCATATATAGTCCCCTACTGACTTGTTTGATAAGAGAGGTAGCTAAACATTGGTATCAGAGTGGAAAGCAGACTGGTGAAATACACTGATTGATTGATGTACCCAATGAGCAAGCCCGATGGTCATTCAAGCGAAAAGTACCAGGAACTTTCTTTTCTAGAAGATTTAAGGGAGCATTATAAACCAATGGGAAGGGCTTTCATGATTTGTTTTGCAAAAAAATATTAAAAAGCGGTTACCGTCTCCAAACTTACAACAAGAATGCGTTTCAAGTAGCGCCAAGCTATAATAATAAAAATCGTTGCAAAGGAAGGAATACAATTATTGGCCGTCAGCATCACCTGGAAACTAAACTAAGGGCTAAATGGTCCCCTTTTATTTCAAATTCATAACCCATTTCGGATTGGGAGCCAACCTAATCATTTTCAATTAAATGTTCTTAAGCATGAGTTATTATTTACACAACGAAATATAATGTAGATGGCTAAACTATATATATATATATATATATATATATATATATATATATATATATATATATATATATATATATATATATATATATATATATATATATATATATATATATATATAAAGAATGCAGCACTTAAAGTATACTTTTATTGGACTTTAAGACCAAAAAACCTAAAGAACATCCTAGTCAGGGCAAAGCTAACGCCAATCGCTAGTCAAAACCAACCTAGTCAATCTGGACCCTGTGGCGATAAAAGATGCAAAACCTGTCAACATATGATAGAGACCAAGACATTCACTAGCACAGTGACTAAAGAAAAATTAAACATACATGGTCCAAACAAAACGTGCAAAACAGAGAATGTGATTTATCTCATCACATGTAAGATCTGTGGCCTTCAGTAAGTCGGAGAAACTGAAAAGCTACACAAAAGGATAAACCTTCATAGATCTGATTGGATGACAAAAAAGCTGTACAGAAGCCCGGTCACAGAACACTTCTCCTCCCCTGGCCACACTTTCAGTGATATAATACTTATCGCTATTGCTAACAACCACAGCTGGAGTTCCGAAACCAGGAAGGAAAAGGAATCATACTGGATACGCCGCCTTAGAACATTGAAACCAATTGGTCTAAACCAAGAAGGCTAGAAAATGAAAACTATGCACTAGTAAAATTTAACATTTTCTAAATCTTATTATCCTTCAATTTTTACTATAAAAATAACTGGTATAGAATCAAATATCCGGGATATAATCTGCGTTACATATGTACAAAAAGTAAAAATAGATGTCGCTTTGGCTTGTAGACTTTTAGGGAATTATACAACGTTTTCAGTTTCTGCATCTAGTCTATACAAGCTGGTTGTATTTATAGTTTTAGTACATGTGAAGACAGCCATGTGGAGATTTACAAACACAACGTTTTTGTGTTTTTTTGTTTATCGTATATATGTTTTGTATTTGCCTTTGAAAAAGACTCATTAAAGCGCTTAGGCTAGTTAGTTACTAGTTTCGTACTGTTCGTCGTCAGTTTATTGCATCTGTTTTAATTAATCCCTGACACACGTGATCCCTTGGTGGATCCAGTACGCTTGAAAGGGTTGTTATTCGCCATATGATTTGTATTCTTTATATATATATATATATATATATATATATATATATATATATATATATATATATATATATATATATATATATATATAATTCTTTATATATATATATATATATAATTCTTTATATA
The DNA here is from genome assembly GCA_016746295.1 of Potamilus streckersoni. Lineage (NCBI taxonomy): Eukaryota > Metazoa > Mollusca > Bivalvia > Unionida > Unionidae > Potamilus > Potamilus streckersoni. Next base: position 1,403,421 of record JAEAOA010001195.1, read on the forward strand.
TATATATATATATATATATATATATATATATATATATATATATATATATATATATATATAAAGAATACGTACAGCACTTAAAGTATACTTTATTGGACTTTGAGAGTCAATTGATTTATTTTGTATTTTTAATCATAAAATTAAAGCAAACATGTTGATATAATGGGTTTCATTTCATATTACTTTAGCCATAAAATTAAAATACGGAAATCTATTGAAACGTTAATTCAATGATTTAGTCAAACGAAATATACTTCTTTAACTACTTTGATGATGATTCTCAACTATGAGGATGTAAACTAATTATGTTGCCAGCATGTATTGCGTGATTATGCCCTTTTGCTGGCAGTTATCAGATTAGCTATCTCAGGTATACGAAGAGTGGACAGCAGTCCAGTTGTATGTTACATATCAATCAAACATTTAATATTTACCATCAGTGAGGACTTTTCAAAGTTGAAAAATGTAGAACCCTATTTAAACAGACTTTGTTAACAATGTTGTCCAGTCATATTTATTTCATAAATTTCATTATATATGCAATTAACATGCCATGTCATGAATGCATGGATGCTTAAGGTGAAGGTGTGGTGTTGCTCTTTGTCAACTGTTTTAATAACATGAAAAAACATTTCATATTGTCATACTATACCTAAGCTCTCTTCGCATCTTTAAATCATGTATGGAGTCACTTAGTAATATGTTTAAATTTCATTTGTTTCATTTTCTTGAAAATAGTATATTGTCCTATTTGTTTTGTAATTTGCAAACATTTTCATCTGATCAGCGACGTATTTATACATTTCCCATGTGCATGTCTTCCAATATTTTGTTATGGTTGTAGGGTCGTTTGTATGATATCAGATTCACCCCAACCATCATCATTATCAATCATCTAATATCATATATAATATATTAGAACATATTTATCATGACAGTTTATTTATTTATCATGATATAAATGTTCTTACCTAATTACCAATTTGTCATTAAAATCATACTTGCTTTTTTCGTAAAGTGTTTTGTTTCTAACATGCTGGTGTCGCATGATTACAGTAGTTCCGGGAGACGTTAAGACGACCTAATTGCCCGTAATTTGCTGCACTACTTAGAGTGATAAGTACACTCCGTAGACGGGTTTTCTAATTTAAAGGAAACACAGTTTTGTGCTGTTCTCTTTTTCTTAGCTGTGCCAAAATCTGTATCGGTTGCATATGTGTACAATAAAAATGATCAAGAACATCGCACCCGAAGACTTGCGGTACATCCTACAGGCACGAAGTAAGGCATTCAGGCACTTGCTTCATTCAGGCACGTGCTTCTAATATCGGTCAAGTTACTCGGGAGATTATTTAATTTTCTTTTTATATTAATGTAATTATGTAACTCGTTCATTCTTTATGATCTAAAAGGTTAAAAGCTGTAAAAACAATTTTGTAAAAAAGAACAAAATTAATCTACATTGGTATCCGGTTGTTTCGCTAACATTTTTAGGATTGTAAATTTGGTACTGAAAGGTCAAACTATTATTTTTCTATTGAAAGAAAACGATGTTAAAAGAGATATAGTACAGTTTTGTTCATGTTAGACAAGACAATAATTTTGACCTTATATACCGAAGCCATTTTAAGGACCAATAAATGTCGTTTTAAATAATCCCTATACCAAGCGATCGTCTAGCAGCACTTATGTCTTTGTTGAACATTCAAAAGTGCTTTGTGTTGATTATATTTCGATGTAAATATGTTTTTTAATAAAATTAAATGAAGATATGTTTCATGCGGAAATTGGCCTGTAATATATCAGTTATATACAAATGACTTCATTCATACATCTAGAGAGAGATTTTGCAACAGCAGATTTATATAACTTATATATGACAAAAGGTAAACCAGAAAACAATCAAGCTTACTTTCGCCGTCATCAGCAGCATTATCATCATATGAATACATTTTTTTATAAATATGTTATTATTTATATGCTGTAATTTTTAAAAGATACCAGACAGGTACGTGATAACATGATAATGGTGTTTTGTTTGATGTTTGCGGAACAACAACACATAAATGCTACTATTGTACAAGATCTACTGTTCTAATTATCCTACATAACACTTTGTTATTTAAATCATACGAATTGCATTCTTAATACTTTTGTACTCTCCAGTTAAAACAAGATCTACTTCTACTCTAACAACCATTACTGTAGCTGCTATTGCTATTATTATTATTATTATTATTATTATTATTATTATTATTATTATTATTATTAATGTGCGTGTTCTGGATTTTATCGTAGATTTAACAATTTTAGTCATATCGCTACGATGCCTACAGTTTTTACACTTCATAGTAACGTCTAGCACTGGAACATCATGCCACAGACATGCAACATCATGTCCCACCCAGTCATATTATTCTGACAACAAGCCGACTAGTCCTTGCATTAACGTCATTATGCTGAGAGTCAAGCAAGGCAGTTGCTAGTACCATTTTGCAAGTCATTGATATGACTCGGCCTGGGTTCGAACAGACTATCTCCCGTATTCGCGGCGGACGTTCTAACCACTTTGGCCACCAGAGCGGTCTGCTGCTGTTGTTGCTGCAGCTACTACTATGTTACTGCTGCTGCTGGTACTACTACTACTTCTACTACTACTACTACTACTACTACTAATAATAATAATAATAATAATAATAATAATAATAATAATAATAATAATAATGTCAGCCATCACTAATACTTTTACCAGAAAAAGTACAATCATTGTCGCCACCACTATTACTACTATTACTATACTATTATTACTACCTCTCCGTATGACAAGTACCACTGTTACTATAAGTTCTAAATAATAATAATAATAATAATAATAATAATAATAATAATAATAATAATAATAATAATAATAATAATAATAATAGAAACACATATTGGATTACCATTATTTAATAAGGTCAAGCAGGACGAGTTTAAAATTCAGTCATTGGTCGAGTAACTGGCATCTGAAACAAAAAAGTTTACGTATGTCTTTCTAGGTTGATGAATGAACAATGTTTACACCACCGGATATAATAAATCAATTATTTATATATAGCATGCTGGCATTCAGTTCAACCAGTTTTCAGAATGAATCTTAGGGCTAACATTATCTGAACTTTTGCTGGCCAACACGTGGGACAATTTTAGTAGGTAACAGACGTAGAAGAAGGAAATAACACCTTTCCTGAATGAAAAGTGACGACTGTAAATTCATTTATGGCGGAAAAAGAAAAAAAAAACATGTATTGACATTTGTTGGATGAGCACTTATTTCAAAGAGTCCTCGTTATTATAGCGTAATCTTACAACGGTGATCGTTTGGAGATTAACTACCCAGAAATAAGAGTAGGTTGTCCTTAGTGCATGACATAACCAGTGATTGCTTGGATGGGTATTGCTCAACAGAACATCAGCTATTGAAAGGCTGGAAATCCGAGGCAAATAAAGCAAAATGAGGCTACCCGGCAGATATGGAATTCTGAGTCCGGCACCGTAGCCACTGAAACACGATATGTACTCTTTTGGAACAAGAATAACTGGCACAAAGAGATGACGCGAGATAAATATAGTCTGAAGCAAAGTTGTTATTTTGCTTTCTATTTATCAAATTAATCCAAAATTAAATATCTTTTTTTTCGTTTACGTTTATGTCTAATAAAAAGAATGAAGACCTGTGCTAAGAATGGAAGCATAGGTAATTGAGCAGAAACGATACGTAATTTCAAGCACAATTTCCTTTGTATCGAACTTACATAAGTGATAAAAGTGAATATATACCTCAGATTTCATAACCTATAACAGAGTGTAAGAACTCAGATGCATGTGAGGGTGTCTACGAACTGAGATAAAAGTACTAATGTTAGATATAAGATTGTCTAGTAATCTGATGTTCATGTAACAGTGTCTTTGAAACTGAGTCACATTTAACAGTGTCTTGGAAACAGATGTACATGTTACATTGTCTAGGAAATAAAGCTACACGTAACAGTGTCTAGGAAACTGATGTACATGTAACATTGTCTAAGAAAGTGAGCTATATGTAAGAGTATCTAGGAAACTGATGTACATATAACTACAAACACCAGTAACGTTAAACAAAGAGCATAACTAGGTCCAGTATGTCACCCTTATTGTAATGATTTTAAATGCGAACACACTCATAAACTTCCATGACTGTATATAGAAGAAGTATATGCCCATTTTGACGTTTAAAAGTAGGTCACAGTGATCTTGCTTATTCGATAGCAATGTCGAAGTAACATAATATAACATAAAGAACTGGCGTCCTCATAATAAGTAATATAAAAAATCGGTAAAAAAAATAATATAAAAGCCACGGTAAATATATTTCCACAATGGGCAGTCATATATAGTGCTCGAATAATCCGCTTTTATAGATAAATATTTGAAAGGTATTGAATATTCAGGAAAGTAATTGGATTAGTTTTTATACACTTATTACCTCCTCCCCCAAATAATTTACTATTAAAAAGTAATTTTTAAAATATAAAAACAGGTAAATAGATCAAGGTGGAGAAAACAATCTAATCCGGAAATTCATGATAAACATTTCATCGGGGAGATAATAAAGGGGAGATAATAAATCAAAATAATAAAAAAATTATGACAATATATACTTTTTGATTAAATGAATGAAGGGAAATATCAAAGAAATTTGCTGTGTGAAGACCGTACTATAAACGGGGTTCGGTATATTTCTGTCATGCAGATGCATCTCGGGAAGTACCACAAGCGAGTTTAGGGTTTTCTCCCTTTGAACTCCTGTATCGGAGGACCGTACGTGGTCCCATCGCCGTAATGAGACAGCTGTAAACGGACAAACACACGGTCGAAGAGGTACGTGCTACGTCTCGGATTTGCGAAACAAACTGGAAGAAGCTTGTACCATGGCGCAGTAGAACATCAACTAAACGAAGTCGCGTCAGGCGAAGTACTACAACAAGAGCGTGAAACAACTCCAGTATGAAGTAGGTGACAATGTGTTGTTGCAGTTAAAAGAACAACAAACTGCAAGTTTCTTTGGGACCATAAATCATAACGGAGAAGATAGGGGGTCAAACATTTCGGATAAGGCATACTACTAAGGAAAAACTGCACTAAGCTATTCTCTTTAAGATATTCCGAGAAAGAGAGACCGATAACGACTTTATCATCGTCCCGATCGTCAATGAAGACGCCGAAGGCAATAAAGAGGTGCTAACACTATCCAGAGCTGTTCATTAACGAGGGCTGAGACATCCTCAGACATGGAGTGTGATCACATGGGGACTGCGAAACAGCGAGAAGAGGTAGAGACATTACTGGCAGAGTATTCCGATGAGATTATGGAAATGCCCTGGAGAACATCACTTGTCGAGTTCGGATTGACCAGCCAATCCAGCGGAAACCCTACCCTTTGCCCCACGCGAAACGACAAGTGGTAAAAGAAGAGATCGAGCAGATGATTGCTCTGGGGGTAATCGAACCCACCAATTCTCCGTACTACAGCTATGCTCAAGTCGAGGTACAGAAGAAGGATGTCATCCATAGCTTTTGTGTCGATTACCTGAAGCTGACTCAGGTGACCGAATTTCAAGTCAAAATGCTATCAAAACCCTGAAAAATATTTTTCGAAGTTGGTTCGTCCAAGGGCTTTTGGCAAATTCCGGTAAGGGAAGAGGATAGGGAAAAGCTCGCCTTTGCTACTCATGACGAGAGCTACCAAAGTTTAATATAGTAGTTATTTGTGATTTGATTTGAATTGTAACGTAGATTTGACATTTTTTTAGTCATGTCGCTACGATGTCGGCACTGTGGTAGTTTACAGTGATGTCTAGCAATGTGACATCATGCCGCAGACATGTAGCATGATAACCCACCCAATCACATTATCTTGACACCAGGCCATCTAGTTCAAACACTGACCTCTTAATGCCTAGCGCCAAAAGGGGCAGCTTTTTATTACCATTTTTATGTCTTTGGTATGACCCAGCCGGAGTTCTAAGCCGCAACCTGCCATATCTGAGGCAGACGCTCTAACCACTTGGCCACTGGTGCGGTGATAAATATATATATATATATATATATATATATATATATATATATATATATATATATATATATATATATATATATATATATATATATATATATATATATATATATATTAGCCGATCATTTCTTAGGCGTTTGACATTTGACATTTTCACATTTTGTTGCTGATATCTTCCGTTAAACTGAATATTTTCTTTCATTTTTCAGAGAGACGCACATTACGATAAGATCACACTTAAAATTTCAGTCTAAACTGGTATTTTGGTGGTCTGAGAGTTGTAAATCCACGATAAATATTGGGATCGTTCTTATGAACTGACGTCCTATTCCCTGTGCAAATAAACATTGTACTATACCTCATTATTTTCGAAACTATCTGCAAGACTGTCGATAACATTCAGTTAGACGCACTACCTATCTTTTGTCGATAATATCCCATGGCTATGAACTCTTCGAATATATGAATAAATTTCAATACTTCATGTTTAATTTTCTGTATAAATTGGTTCTTATTCATTGCATCTATATGAAAACTTTTGTTTCTCATTGACATTGAATACGTCAGTACTTGATCTACTCGATACCATGTGTCAAAATTTAAATTCTTCAAAGTACCGCAGTTGTACTCAATCTACTTGATACAATGTATCGAAATTTAAACGCTTGAAACAACCGTATTTGTTTTCATCTACACAATATCCTTCTATCAAACTTGAGATTCTTACAAGTACCGCAAATGTATCCGATCTACTCAAGATCTATTGAAATTTAAACTCGTACAAAAATATTACATTTTTACTACATTTTCGTTTCCTGCATGTTCTTTGAATGACACCACCATTTTGCTCGTTCATGTGGTGCTCAAACATATGTTGCGTGATTAGCAAGTGTCATATCCATCAAAACTGTACAAAATCGTTTAAAATTATAAAATGATATAATTTGGCACACCTCTGGTCATTGCAAGAACTGAATATCTTCGATTTGTTTTGCTTTGTTTAGTTATATCCTTCCATCCAACGAGTGTGTCATTTAAATTTGCATTATGGTGGCTGGCAGATATTTATAGCTTTATTTCAAAGGACAAACCAATGAAATTGCCTTTTTTTTAACAACAAATGGGTCTTAGTTTTCGTTTGTGTTGGGCCGCAATGTTCCCTATCTTGGAAGTTTTGCACGACTGACCATTTCTCACGTGACCAGATTTCTTCAACTGGGTTCTATCCAAGTGGTCTTAAGCGCTGTACGTTACGGATCATTGCCATCTCACCTCTGTCTACGTGTGTTCGTGTCTATGACTCAGCGAATGTGGGTATGTGAGAAAGCTTGCTAGTAGTTTCTCGTGGGTCGGTGGTTCTTTCCGCGGATTTTTCAGTTTCTTCCTCCATCATTAATACTGGCCGCCATGTAAAGCCTATCGTTAGCTGAAAAATGTCGCTAAACCCCACGACAACAACAACAACAACAACGTTGTATCAAGGTTTGCATAGGTGAAGAATATCCCTGGGATCAATGTCTTATCACACAATGACCACAGTTTTCTTCACATTTATTAGTATTTACATATTAAGTATAGCATGTTTACCTTGTTAATGACAATAGCAAAAGAACAATCATCGCATGCAGGATATCTATCAAGTGGACATTTATAGAGAAAAGTATTCAACAGATATCGTTTTAAAGCAAATATTATGAGAAATTCAAGAAACAATGTTGGCATTTTTTCCTATCAAGGTAAAGATCAATGGTTAAGTTAAACTCAGAATAAAGTAAATTCTGATACAGTTGCACCTATGTTGGTTAAGCCTAATGATACCGTGCAAAATATTTGATTTTTCAACTTACTGAATGCATGAATAAGAATAAGGGTACAAAAGCTACATAAGGTTTTATTATGACGGGCTAATATTGCATTTTATTTGTCTAGTGTATGAATTAGCTAGTAGCTTCTGCTCGTTTTCATTAGTTATCCTTGGGATTCATTTCAAATTTTCATAACTTTGTCTAGACCTATGAAGTGTTTTTTGGTTTTCAGCCCAAGTTAAAAAATTACACGGATTATGATACCCATGTCGATGCCATGATTGTTCCTCTGTCTCAAGGTCAAAGTCAAAAGGTCAAAGTCAGTATGAAATACAATGGTAGATACACTCTTCGTGTGATTTATTTAGGACTTTGCAATGGAAAGGCTGCGAGACACGTATTTCAGGCTTGTGTATGCTTGGTCATGTATACTGCAGTCTGTGGAAAAAATTACAAATGTTATATTTATGCCGTTTATTTATTTGCGTTGTTAAGAATCAACCGAATTATCACATGTTTAAATATTGAAGACAAACTAATACGATTTTCCGCTAATACGAAATCATCTTTATTGACTATTTTATCTTCTGAAATTTCCAATTATAGCGAATTCACATAGATGGATGGGTGAAATGTCATCGTTTCGTTATTTTGCTCTTTTCATTGTATATCTCAATTATTTATATTCAGCTTATAAAGAATTCGGGTCATTTAAAATACGTTTAAATATCACTGTTTCCAGCTTCTCTATGTTCTTCAAGAACGGTAAAAAAAAATCCGATTTTGTGGTAATTTGCAACACTTTTTACATCTTTTTGCAGGCTTAATTTACGTTACGAGAACACACTATAGAAACACAGAATGGATACTTTGGTTGTCACCATTGATAACATTTTCTAAAATACATGGATGATCCACTACGGATTGGTAGCACCTTATGGTCGTATAGTTTTCCCGACAATCTATTGCCTGAAGGAGTAATATTATCTCATTTAACTTTTTACGGAAAGTATTCCACCTAAGAATAAAGGCGAAAACGAAGATGATTTTTTTCTTGAGGTTCTTGTCCCTGAGACGATGATTATTTTATACATAGAAGTGGATAATTTACAAGAGAAAGTACAACGATGCTAGTATTTTGATGTCCTATCCCTGAGAGGCAAATTAATCATAGGTCGTTTAAGTAACTGATATGTGCTTCATCTCAATTGCATTCTAAGCATCAAACATTCCTATAGTTTGACAACCTATTTCTCTTGTTGTTAATACTGCCTTGTCCAATGAGTACTCAAAATTGTTGAAGATTATTCATCAAATAAGTAAAGTCTGTCTTATGATTATCACACGAACGATAGTTTCTTGTTGCTATTTTTTGAGGTGGAAAGGGGGATAGAATCATACATGACATGTGCAATATTTTACTTTCGTTCCTTTTATTTTTTTTCATGATATGACTCATGGAGTCTCTCAAGCTACAACATCAGTCCTGGCAGGATCAAATTGCTGAAGGATTCCAAAACATAATTGTGCAATCAGTACAACTATTTCTGGATAAGAGGTATATGCAACTCTAAGCTAGCAATATTCTATTGTTTTGGTGTTTTATATCATTTGGGGTATTTCTCCAAAAGAACACACTATATTACATAAAGACCAGAAAGCCACATAACCTAATCTTATTTAAATCATTAAAAGACATATACACGTACCCATATTTGTTGCAATATGTTTGAACACAGAAATCATATTTAGGTATTTTGGCGACATTGGTGTGGGTTGCAACTAACGAGTATACTTCTGAAAACTGAAAACTGCGCTGGAATCCAGAGAATGGGGGCGGAAGCTTGGTACATACTCTGAGCGGTAAAAATATTCCAGATAGGTATAGAAAAATGTCGATAACCTTTGAAAGTGCTACATACCAAATCAGAATTTTATTAAATATAATACAATAATTAGCAGCAAACCTGTTATCACTGAATTGATAGATAATGAATAGCTCAGACTTCTAAAGGATATTTCTTCAATATAAAATGAGATAATCCTTTGTAATATAGCTTTTCATAAGCATAAATATACGTAGATGTCATAGTTTGACAGATGAGAGTTCTGTGCAGAAATTCAAAGAGCACGGTACACTTAGTAATTTGGAGTAATCAAATGTAAACTTCGTTCTTCCGGTATTAAGCTTACTGGCAACTGGGTGATCTCACAAACAAAAGTGATAGTGAATATATTTTTCTTGATCGTCATTGCTCAACATAAGTCACGTGTAGTGTGTTCTAACCCCAGAACAGTGTTGCCTTGTCTTTGCACTGTTTAAAAAAAAAAAGAAAAGTTGGAGAACACACACATACACATAGATACATACATACACACACACACACTCACACACACACACATATATATATATATATATATATATATATATATATATATATATATATATATATATATATATATATATATATTGATTGATTGATTGATTGATTGATTGATTAAATTTTAACGGCGCACCAGCACTTTTAGGCTATTTAGCGCCATTCAGTATGTCATATTTGTAAAAAGAAAGGTTCAATATCGACCAGCGATATAGTCAAAAATCCATAGTAGTTATATATAAAATGGTAAATGTTGGTAACAGTTAAAGATATTGGTTCCCGATCAACGGGAAATGTAAATGATGTATCTTGATGAACGATGTAAATAATAGTTGGTATTTGTGTTAGTTATAAATTAGTTTGGGTAAGATCATACAACTTACAGTTTAAAATAAAGATTTACTTTTAGGAAATCTTAAATACTAGTTATTTGAATAGTATCAAAAAGTTCCTGCATGTCGTGTACACACACACACACACACACACACACACACACACATACATACATATATATATATATATATATATATATATATATATATATATATATATATATATATATATATATATATATATATATATATATATATATATAGGCACACTTTTCGGAGCTTGGTTATAATGTATAGCTCTTTCTTTAAATCAAGACATTTTGGTTTCACTCAGAAATCCTAAATGCACAGAGACTGCAGGGGAAAATTAAGCAGAAACTACTGAATCTCTATGATAAAAACAACATATTAGATCTAAAATTGAAGTTTTATGTTTTCTTGCATAAAATAAACTTTTCCACTTGACTTTTCTTCGTTTTCTCATTATACATTCCCCAGGTAACAGTAAATAATTGCTCACATTAATATTTATACCTTTCTCGTATAATATTGCTTTACTAACAGTGTAAGTCAGTCATTTTGATCGCAGCAGTTCTTCCGACGCTGGACGTTTCTAAAGAACGTGGATGTGACTATCACAATAATTTGGAGTGATATAACATTCTTGGAAATCTTTAATATATTGTAGTATACATAAACACATTATATTGTTTGGAATCGCTTTTTCTCATCCAATTATATTTGTAACTTTAATTTCATGACTGGTGACATTTTAATATATTGTGTATAACATAAGTGGATCCTAGTAAAGATTTCGTAAATAAATTCTATAAGAATTCTGAAGACTATAAATTTTTTAATGTAGAACGAATTGAAAGTAAAAGAATATAGAGGAATTTGTTTGATTAAAAGATGCCTAGTTGCTATTGTGCACTCGTTTTTCAACACTTTCCATATTTAGTAATTTCAACCTGTGATGCGACTTGAAATGATTACAATCCATCCATAAATCTTTGATTAAATATACAAACATTTCGGCAGTACGTTTTAAAAGATTTTTAAATATTTTAAAACCTAGGTTTTTATCTGTTATCTTAGTCAATGATTCGAAAAAAATTCAACATTTGCGTTAAAACATATTTGTAACTCTTGCGCTTTTCGTGAAATCTTTCGATGTGAGAAACAACTAAGCTGATATTTTTTTAACCATTACAAAAACTGTATACCAAGTATCAGGAAATGTCTACATTGTTTGTATAAAATATGCAACATCTTACAACAGCTAAATACCTGTCCTAATACACCAGGACGTGCGATTGGAACCTCTTGCATTCAAAGTCTTAGTGGCATAAAGTGAAATTATCAGCTGCCATGGAAACATCAGTTACAAACAAATTTATTTAGAATTTTTAACATTTTGTGACAGTCTTCGTATATATCAAGAAATCATCAAATACAAGAAGTAGAAGGAACATTTTTCATAGATATGGATTGTTTTTTGGTGCTCGGGCAATGGTTCGAATTTAATTTGCAATATCTTATGTACCCATTTAAAGTCCCTTACTGACCTGCTTGATAAGAGATGTAGCTAAAAAGTGGTTTAAGAGTGGAAACAAAGATGATGTACAGTGATTGATTGATGTACCCAATAAACATGCCCGATTATCATTCAAGCGAAAACTACCAGGAACTTTCTTTTCTAGAAGATTCAAAGGAGCATTATAAACCAATGGGAAGTGCTTTTTATGAATTTATTTTGCAAAAAAAAAAATTAAAAGCAGTTACCATCTCCAAACTTTCAACAAGAATCTTCATTAATTATAAAATCAATGATAACGGTACACCTTAGTTTAAAATAATTCGGACACTGCCATACCTTATACACGCCAAGAAGACACAACAAGTAATAAGACCAATGTTTTTTTCAAGGCTGGATGAAGTAATATCTACGAGTTGCATAAAGATGTGACATTTAGACAGTGAAACAATGCAATTCCTGGTTGATCCGAAGACAACGATCTTATGGACTGGTTACAGGTGAATCCTTAGGCAAAAAAAAAATCAAATTTGTTATAAATTGAAATTTAGTCGATTAATATGTTGAGGGCATTCTATTTATTTATGCTAAAAACGTGCCTTGAAACAGATGGCTCATGTCTGCAAGCCATTATTTGTGCGCGTCCACACTTGTTAGGAGATACGACTTAGTGCATGAACTCAGTTTGAGTTATTTCTATGGAAATTTTCCTCATTCAACAAACAATTAGTTTTTGTATAAACTGTTGAAGATTTAGCATTAAAGTATTAAATTAGGGGAAGTTGTTTTCTACTTATAACTTCCAGTCTATCCAAATATTGCGTTTTCACTTATTTTTCTTTGGATCACCCTATACCATATTCTGCAGATGGAATGAAACATTGGCAAAAATATATGAGAGCCGCTTGGTTCACTAGGATTACGTGAGGTACTTTCTAAAAAAACCGGAAGAAATAAGCTATATCGTACGTTGCAAGCTACTAATCTGAGCTTGGCAGTTATTTATATTTCTTTCCACATTCTTTATACATAAAGATACTTTTTGATAGATTAAGCGAGTTCTTTAAATCAGTATTTCCAATCGTCTGTATGTGACACTGATTTTCATTGCTGGCAAACAGTTCGGTTTGCAGGGAGCTTTCTTGTTATTCGAATATTGACCTACATGCATTCCCAGCTGAAACAGATAATTGTAACGCAGACCCTGTGGGTGCAATGGAGTCCTGCTTTGACTCGATCCTGGAATTTACTGTCTCGATTGGCGCATAGCACCTTTCGATGATGCAAGTCATAAAATTGACATTACTATGGAACTCTTCAGTCTCAGATATAATACAAGTCCATGAATATCTCTAGCTAAAATGGTTGCTTCTACGATTATGTAGGTTCCACTTCAACTCGGCCTTGCAGCCATGTGGTAAGTCTTTTGTACCTTACACTGTCTCGAATATGAGTTTGATATCAATTTTTTTTTATGACCAACAAGTAAATCAGACTCATATGAAGTACTCGATATAAATATAATGGTAAATTTCATATTCTTAACATGAGTTAAGAAATTCCGTTTTAAACATCATGTTATATAATTTCGTATTGCTGTCCAAGGCAGGCACGTAAAAAATTAAACATGTATCTGCACCGCCTTCTTTGCTCTTTATTAAATAGATTAATCAATAGTATTGATATCCTGAAATTTCATATTGTTTTTTCGTGGTATTATCTTAACATGGCATGTTTTTAATTACTAGAGCTTTTGCGAATAAAAATCAACTGTTATTCGAAAGAAATGGTTCCTCTAATTCAAAAGATAGGTATGCAAAGATCTGCATGTTCGTGTTCTTTTGGTACATAATCTCTTATGAGGTGCTTGAGCAAGCCAGCATTTTCTTCAGTAGACCCCACAGAAGACAAAACATGGTATATTTTTTCTTGTCTGTTTTAATCGTACGAATGTAATGTTTGTGTTCTCTGTCACATTTAAAAAAATCATGATATCACGTGCCCTCCAATCTGTCAGAATTTAATATTATGTATATTTTACGTAGCATTTTGTTACAATTCGACCGTTGTCGTTGACTAGGATAATTTAATCCATTTACTGTGCTGCAAATGGTCAAGTAATGAAGTCTTTCATCAAATTCTTTACACAAAGCTAAATTGTCAAAAAGTGAGATTTAGCCATGGCTGATATACTTCTCTACCTATGTGACCTTGTATCCTTACAGTGATTTATGAAACTTTTAATATCAAGTTCAGAAGGAAAAAAAACATGCCTGTGAAAGTGGTTTAATGGTGATATAGCGAATGTAAATAAATACATGTACTGGTATCTGGTAGCCATAAAAGTAGCAATTTTCTTGAGCTGAAGATCAAGACGCCGAAGGTCAGTGTCTCTATGAAACAAGTTGGATAAAAAGTCTTTGAGAGATTTCTTAATGACTTTGCGCTTACATGGGACGTTCTTTACTTTATGAGGGAAGTTAAAAGTCAATGTCATTGCAGTCTAGAAAAAACATAACTGTGCTTAATGATACATACTTAGCTTTCCAGTTCTAAGTAGTGAATAATTCTTATATATTTCTCATTACTAAAGATAGAACACTACTTCAAACCAATTTTATTTATCTTAACAAACATAATTTGTTAAGAATGTTGTACAGTCATATTTATTTAATAAATTTCAATATATATGCAATTAACATGCCATGTAATGGATACATGAGGTGAAGGTGTGGTGATGCTCTTTGTCAACCGTTTTAATAACATGAAAAAACATTTCATATTGTCATACTATACCTAAGCTCTCTTCGCATCTTTAAATCATATATGGAGTCACTTAGTAATATGTTTAAATTTCACTTGTTTCATTTTCTTGAAAATAGTATATTGTCTTATTTGTTTTGTAATTTGCAAACATTTTCATCTGATCAGCCCATGTTGGCTGTCTCTATGTATCCTGGGCAAGGCACTTTATTCCAGTTGCATCGGCACTAAATGACCTACTTGTGCTGGTCTGCTAGGAAACACCAAACCCACACCATAACCATCGTGATTTTGGAACACACTGTAGATGTTCAGTCACGGCATATGAATAAAGAAAAGTACAATAATTTAATTGCAACCAATCACGTTGTCTAATGTACGAGAATGGTAGACAGCATATATTGCTATCACTCTATAATCACAAATGTTTCCTAGCAAATTATTACCTGAAGGAAAAAGGTGTAATTTTAAAGTAGGATATTCATTTTCTGAACATATTTTAACCGTTTAGGCAATGTTTGCGCCATCTCATGATATTATGGTTTTCTCTATATGATAATGTCACTTTACTCATGTACTTCTGGTGCAAACTGTGCTGAATAGAGAAATTGGATGGGGAATGTTGGAATCGTGAAATTGGATGGAGTGGGGTAGGAATATGATATGTGCTCAAAAGTAAAATAGATCACAAATACCTCCAAGAAAATCTATCCACATTTAAAATATTTTATGCCATTATGTTCCCTTACAGTACAATACTTTGCTTCAAACTAGTTACCGCTGAACAGACAAATAAAGAATGGATTCTCAAGTATATTTCTTTAATATACGAAGGGATAATCGGGAGTAAAGTTGTACACAGAATTTGAAGCTTGGAAAACGAAAGTCCTATTTAGGTTAGTATTGGACCATCCGAAATTTAGGCACAATGTCGTAAGCATATGGCTATATTCATTTCCTGTTACTAAGTTTTCCATTAAATTTCAAATACTTTCTTCAACGACAATGATGAGCAATTCATTTTTCCTGGGTCAGTTTTGCTAGTTCGTCATTGCTTCTGCACAACTGTTTCATTTTCCGCACAGGTTTCATGTATCATGCTAAATAATGATAGCGACTTATTTATACCTTTCCCATCTGCATGCCTTCCGATATTTTTTTTATGGTTGTAGGGTCGTTTGTATGATATTAGATTCACCCCAACCATCATCAATATCAATCATTTAATATCATAAATAATATATTAGAACATATTTATCATGACAGTTTATTTATTTATCATGATATAAATGTTCTTACCTAATTACCAATTTGTCATTAAAATCATACTTGCCTTTTTCGTAAAGTGTTTTGTTTCTAACATGCTGGTGTCGCATGATTACAGTAGTTGCGTGAGACGTTCAGACGACCTATTTGCCCGTAATTTGCTGCACTACTTAGAGTGATAAATACATTCCGTAGACGGGTTTTCTAATTTAAAGAAAACACAGTTTGTGCAGTTCTGTTTCATAGCTGTGCCAAAATCTGTATCGGTTGCATGTGTATAACAAAAATGATCAAGAACATCGCACCCGAAGACTTGCGGTACATCATACAGGCACGAATTTAAGTAATGCATTCAGGCATGTGCTTCTGATATTGGTCAAGATAATCGGGAGATGCTTTTAATTTTTCTTTTATATTATTGTAATTATGTAACTCGTTCATTACTGAGGAACAAAAAGGTTAAAAGCTGTACGTTTTTTTAAATAAAAAAGAATAAAATTAATCTACATTGGTATCCGGTTGTTTCGCTAACATTTTTAGGATTGTAAATTTGGTACTAAAAGGTCAAGCTATTATTTTGCTGTTGAAAGAAAGCGTTGTTAAAAGAGATATAATACAGTTTTTTCCATGTTAGACAAGAAAATAATTTTAACCTTATATACCGAAGCCATTTTAAGGACCAATTAATGTCGTTTTAAATACTCCCTATAACCAAGCGAACGTCTAGCAGCACTTTTGTCTTTTTTGAACATTCAAAAGTGCTTTGTTTTGATTATATTTCGATGTAAATATATTTTTAATAAAAAGAAATGACGATATGTTACATGCGGAAATTGGGACTGTTATATATCAGTTATATACAAATGACTTCATTCATACATCTAAACAAAGGTATTGCAGCATCAAATTTATATAGGTTATATATGACAAAAGGTAAACCAGAAAACAATCAAGCTTACTGTCGTAATCAATATCGTTAGCATCATACAAATACATTTTATAAATATATTATTCTCCATATGCTGTAATTTTTTTAAAAGATACAGGTACGTGATAAAATGATAATGGTGTTTTGTTTGATGTTACCATTGTACAAGATCTACTGTTGTATATTATTCTACATTACACTTTGTTATTTAAATCATACGAATTGCATTCTTAATACTTTTGTACTCTCCAGTTAAAACAAGAACTACTTCTACTCTAACAACCATTACTGTAGCTGCTGCTGCTGCTGCTGCTGCTAATAATAATAATAATAATAATAATAATAATAATAATAATAATAATAATAATAATAATAATAATAATGAGTGTGTTCTGTATTCTTAAAGTGGCTTTAACAATTTTAGTCATATCACTACGATGTCTACAGTTTTTACAATTCATAGTGACGTCCAGGACTGTGACATCATGCCACAGACATGCAGCATCATGTCCCAACCAGTCATATTATTCTGACACCATGCCAACCAATCCTTACACTAACGTCATAATGCTGAGCACCAAGTAAGGCAGCTGCTAGTACCATTTTGTAAGTCTTTGATATGACTTGGCCTAGGTTCGAACACGCTACCTTTCGCATCCGGGGCGGATGTTCTAGCGACTTAGGCCACCGGAGTGGTCTGCTACTGCTGTTGCTACTACTACTGTATTACTACTGCTGCTGCTACTACTTCTAATGCTAATGTCAGTTATCACTACTGCTTTTACCAGAACAACTACAATCATTGTCGTCACCACTATTACTATACTATTATTACTGCCTCTCTGTATGACTAGTACCACTGTTACTATAAGTTCTAAATAATAATAATAATAATAATAATAATAATAATAATAATAATAATAATAATAAGAAGAAGAAGAAGAAGAAGAAGAAGAAGAAGAAGAATAGCAATAATAATAATAATAATAATAATAATAATAATAATAATAATAATAATAGAGACACATATTGGATTGCCAATATATAATAAGGTCAAGCAGGACGAGTTTAAAATTCATTTATTGGTCCAGTAACTGGCATCTGAAACAAACAGTTTACGTATGTCTTTCTAGGTTGATGAATGAACAATGTTCACACCACCGGATATAATAAATCAATTATTTATATATAGCATGCTGGCATTTAGTTCAACTAGTTCTTAGCATGTGCTGAAGATAGAATTTTAGAGCTAACATCATCTGAACTTTTGCTGGCCAACATGTGTGGACAATTTTTTAGTAGGTAACAGACATAGAACAAGGGAGTGACACCTTTCCTGAATAAAAAGTGACGACTGCAAAATCATTTACGGAGGAGAAAAAAATTGTATTGACATTTGTTGGATGAGCACTTATATCACTTTTTTATAGTGTAATCTTACAAAGGTGATCCTTTGGAGATTAACTACCCAGAAATAAGAGTAGGTTGTCATTAGTGTATGACATAACCATTGAGTGCTTGGATGGATATTGGTCAACAGAACACCAGCTATTGAAAGGCTGGAAATCCGAGACAATTAAAGCAAAATGAGGCTACCCGGCAGATATGGAATTCTGAGTCCGGCACCGTAGCCACTGAAACACGATATGTACTATTTTGGAACAAGAATAACCGGCACAAAGAGATGACGCGAGATAAATATAGTTAGAAGCAAAGTTGTTATTTTGCTTAATATTCATCAAATTAATCCAAAATTAAATATCTTTATTTTCATTTACGTTTACGTCTAATAAAAAGAATGAAGACCTGTGGTAAGAATGGACGAACACGAATTTATGTTTATGATATTTTTGACAGTTTAACCTGTGCGCAATTCAAAAGGGTAGCATAGGCAATGAGCAAGAACGATACGTAATTTCAAGCACAATTTCCTTAGTATCGATTAAAGTGAATATACACATCTGATTGTATAGCCTATTATATGTAACAGTGTCTAGGAACTCAGGTTCATGATAGAGTGTCTACGAACTGAGATAAAAGTAACAATGTCTCAGAACCTGAGATAGATATAAGATTGTCTAGTTATCTGATGTTCATGTAACAGTGTCTTTGAAACTGAGTTACATTTAACAGTCTCTTGGAAACAGATGCACATGTTACAGTGTCTAGGAAAGTGAGCTACACGCAACAGTATCTAGAAAACTGATTTACATGTAACAGTGTCTAGGAATGTGAGCTATATGTAACAGTGTCTAGGAAACTGATGTACATATAACTACAAACACTAGTAACGTTAAACAAAGAGCATAACTAGGTCCAGTATGTCACCCTTATTGTAATGATTTTAAATGCGAACACACTCATAAACTTCCATGACTGTATATAGAAGAAGTATATGCTCATTTTGACGTTTAAATGTAGGTCACGGTGATCTTGCTTATCCGATAGCAATGTCGAAGGAACAGAATATAACATAAAGGACTGGCATCCTCATAATATGTAATATAAAAACCACGGTAAATAAATAAAATAAAAACCACTACGCTAAACAAATAATATAAAATCCACGGTAAATAAGTAAAATGTTGCTTAAGTTTTATGTAATTTAGTTACCAGAGGGATACCGGTAAGTAGATACTGACAACCTTAGCCACGCAGCTGTGTTATCAGTAAATATGTTTGGTCGAATATCAGTTTACGTCCACAGTCCAGGTCCATACGTCATATAAAACCATATTAGAGGATTGTTTTCAAAACTAAAAGACGCTCTTATTGAAAGAGTTTATCAATGAACTATGTTATACATTTGATAAACTTATGTCAAAAGCTTTGTGTATCTAAATGTTGTATTTCAAAGTTTTTAGAAAGGTTGCATTTTGTCCCCACGCCAATCTCTTGATAAATTAATAGAATATATTTTGCACGTTTTAAGCTCAATTTTGAAATAATATCGCTGAGACGCTGAATCCGAACAGCATTACTCTATTCTAAAGAACTGTAATTTCTTCATGGAAACCTTATCCTATTGTATCGAGTTTATCCATAACGCATACTTCCAAAAGCAACTTGAGGTGCAATTAACTCCAAAATGTTTAGAATAATGATGCAATGAATAAGCTGACAATTTGGAAAATAAATCAGATTTACCTGTGACGTGAATACACTCCTCTAATGGCCGCCAGTCTCGCACGTGGAAAGTCATATATAATGCTCGAATAATCAGATTGGACAGATAAAGATTTGAAAGGTATTGAAGATTCCGGAAACTAATTTGATTAATCTTTTATACACTTATTACTCCTCTCCCAAATAACTTACTATTAAAAAGTAATTTTTAAACTGTAAACAACAGGCAGATAGATCAAGGTGGAGAAAACATTCCAATCTGGAACTTCCTGACAAACATTGCATCCGCCCTTTTGGGTTTTGTTTTCATGAACCACTGTTGACAGTAGTTTCTCCATTACTGAATCAAACAAGAGAATACATGGATAGACAGAGAACAAAAGTATTAGAATCATATAGCAAAGCAAGAAAGGGAGAGATAATAAATCAAAATAACAACCAAATTATGACAATATATACTTTTTGATTGAACGACTAAATAAAAGAAGCGAAATATCAAAGTAAGAAGCAGTTTGAAGGCCGTTCTAAAAACTGGGATCGGTATATTCCTGCCATGCTCTTCGTATATCAGTAAGTACCATAAGCGAGTTTAGCGTTTTCTCACTTTGAACTCCTGTATCGGATGACCGTACGTGGTCCCATCGACGTACTGAGAAAGCTGTAGATGGACAAAGACACTGTCGAAGAGGTACGTGCTACCTACCAGTACGTCGAGAATTTGCAAATCAAACTGGAAGAAATTTGTACAGTGGAACATCAACCGAGCGAATTCGCGTCAGGCAAAGTACTACAACAAGAGTGTGAAACAGTGCCAGTATGAAGTAGGTGGCAATGTGTTGTTGCTATCGCCCCAAAAGTACAACAATGTGCAAGTTTCTTGGAGAGGACCATACGTCATAACCGAGAAGGTATGGGGTCATACCTATTGGATACGGCTACCTACTAAGGAAAAACTGCATTATGCTAATCTCTTTAAGATATAAAGAGAAAGAGAGACCGCCAACTAATTTATCGTCGCCACGATCATCATTGAAGACGCCGAAGAGAATAAGAAGGGGTGAACACTGTCCAAAGGTGTCCATTGACGAGGGCTGAGACACCCTCAGACATGGAGTGTGTCCCCATGTTGACAGCGGAGCAGCGGGAAGAGGTAGAAACATTGCTGACAGAGTATTCCGATGAGATTACGGAAATGCCCTGGAGAACGTCATTTGTAGAGTTCGGGTTGAACCTGGCGGACGATCAGCTAGTCCAGCGGAAACCCTACCCTTTGCCCTACGCGAAACGACAAGTGGTAAGAAAAGAGATCGAGCAGATGATTCCTCTGGGAGTAATCGTACCCACAAATTCTAAGTAATACAGCCCTGCTCTAATCTTAGTGCAGAAGAAGGATGGCATCCATCGCTTTGTGTTGATTACCGGAAGATGTATCAGGTGACCGAATTTAAATGCTACCAAACCCTGAACAACATTTTTGCTTCGGTCTCGAAAGCGAAATATTTTTCGTTCTTGGATTCGTCCAATGGCTTTTGGCAAATTCCGGTAAAGGAAGAGGAGAGGAAAAAGCTCGCCTTTGCTACCCCCGACGAGACTACCAATATTTAGTTATGCCGTTCGGAGTCCAGAATGCACCCAGCGTCTTCACTGGAATGATGCGTAAGTTATCGGAACCCTTGCGCAATAGGAGTGTTCACAGCGTCATAGATGATCTCTTGCTAGCCACAGAGACGTTGGGTGAACACTTCATTCTGCTAGCTGACTTTCTGGAAGTGATGTTGATGGCTCGCCCTTCTAAAAACATGCCACCTTGAATTCCGGACTTTCGACTATTTGGAAGACAGCCTGTCAAGGCACGCTGTAACGAGAGAGATCGAGGTGGATCAGCTAGGAAACGATATACGAAAATTGAGGTTAGGTTATTCTTGGGATTAGCCGTGTTTTACCTTTGGTATGTAGCCAATTTCAGTGCAATTGCGAGGCAGTTTTCTGACCTGACCGGGAAGCGGGCCCTGACGAAAGTTAGCCAGCTTTTCTAACGCTGAAGGATACGCAGACGTCCGACACTGTTGTCCATCTACCGGATCTGTGGAAAGACTTCATGTTGTTTTCTGACGTTTGTGCCACCAGCCTAGTAGCAGTACTATTGCAAGAGTCCAAGGAGACGTTTTCTCCAGATGCATACTGCAGCCGAAAACTGACTGCTGCCCAGACGAACTACTCTGTATCGAGAGGGAATATCTCGGAATCGTGTTCCGAATATCAAGGTTCGAGTGTTATTTATACAGTTGAAGGTTCATATTGGTGAGCGATCACCAACCCATCGCCTATCTCACACCGAAATTGTCCAATGGACGCTTGATGCGTTGGCCGCTGTTCTTATATCAGCATCAGATGCAGATCAGATAAGTGAAATGGGTCGAGAATGTAGGCGCCGATTTTATAAGCAGGAGCGCTGAAATGGCATAGATCGCGCAACATATAACCGTATGGTGTGCGTTTGTTTGTGTCCGTAGTCAGCGTGTAGCACTGTTAGTATTTCGCTCTGTTGCTACGCTTAATAACGAACATTTACATTTAGAGCGATAATAGGGGAATAAAATCCCAATTTTATTCTCAAGCATGGGGGATTGTCACGTTTGCTTTGTTAAGGTTATCAAGATGTATAAACTTGGGTTTTATCACTGAATTTGATGTGTAAACATCGCTGCAAGCAGTGTTAATCGATTATGCAAATCGCCAGCCAGCCATACTTTAAAAGATCCTCAGTGAATAGCTTGGAATATTCACACACAGGCGTTAAACAATGGTTTATGTATCAAAGAAAGCCAGCAGGGTCAACGAGGTGTGTTCTCACCTGCCTCATGGATCATACCACAGCGCCATTCAATAGAAATTAAGATTAGGGGTAGGATTAAATCTTTTATCCGAAACATAGTTAAAAACTCGCAGAAAATTATCAGTAGATCCAGCGGTTTTAAGCGAGATTATACTCCTGGAAATCCAGTCGTAATTTGACGAGAAAAAGCTCCGAAAAGTTCGGTAAGTTATATATTCGATGTTTGCAAATCATTACGGTGTCATAATTGTAATTATTTGTAGCATATATACTTAATTACTGAGATTATTTTGTAGTGTTCCATTTATAATCGTATTTGAGGCATGAATCTTAGTTTAGGGAGAGAAATATTTAGATTGCTTGCTCGTCAGAGTTAATATTGTAATCCGTTTGTAGGTTACTTCGTCGTAACCAGTTCCTTTAGTAATGCGCTATGTTAGAGTTATAATAGATGTTTGAATATATCAGAGCATGGATATTTGAATATTTGTATATTTTGTATGAGTGGTGATGTAAATCGATGCGTCTGATTGTTGTTTATTGGTTTGTGTAACGGAATTATTAGTATGTACCGATGTGAAACAATTTATTGTTGTATGTATAAGAGTAATTGATAATGTGATTCTATTATGGCGTGTTTATTATGTTGTGTTTTACCATACAAGAATGTATGCGTATCTCGGTGTGAATGAATGCGTGACCGGTGGATTTTATAGCCGTTATCTAATGATAATCTGTATGTAGTGTGCGACGTGGGCACTGAAGAAAATATTGTACCATCCTTATGCTTTCACAGGAATCTTTTCGGAGGATGACATCCGGTGCAATTTTAGTGGTCCCGAGTCTCTAAGAGGGAGACGGAAGTGAGACGGACAGTATAGTTTGAGTCGACAACGTGTAGTCGACATAGAAAAGAAGTATAGAAGGGTATGAGGAAGAAAGGTGTCTGGACGAGGAAATAGAGGAGGATGAGGAGAATGAACTTGGAAGGAGTCAGGGAGGAAGAGAAGGAATTAGGAGATAAAGAACGATAACAGATGAGTAAAACAGAAGGACAGGTGGAAATCTCTCGCATTGCGAATCAAATGATGCGATAGGCTAGTAAAGGGTCGAGCGGAAGAAGTGCATTTGGGAAATTCGAATTATTGACCATTTAATTGTTATTAAATTTTTATTATTGAACTTCGATCGTTAATGTATCTTTAAACATTTAACCGTCGGCATTGCTGACTGGGGGCTCGGGGCTGTACATCCAACTTTCACTAAATTAACTTCCAATCCAAACTCGAGCCTTGGATGGGACTTCTACAATAATTTAAATAAAATATTGGAAACACCCCACCCCAATCACCACAACCAAAGCTTCACAGTGCGGGCAACCGTTGCACACACACACACACACACACACACACACACATACACACACACACTCTCTCTCTCTCTCTCTCTCTCTCTCTCTCTCTCTCTCTCTCTCTCTCTCTCTCTCTCTCTCTCTCTCTCTCTCTCTCTCTCCACAAAACTAGGTTTTGTTGCATCTCTTTTCATCATGGAACTGCAATATTTCACTTCCTCGAAAATGTAGCTATCTAATTTCAATCAATGACTGTCTTACCTCTTGAGAATATTTAATGCATGCCTAATTATTTTTGGTTGCTTTCGGTTTTCGTTCTTTTCACGGCTCAAATTTGGCAATTGCATGACTTGCCCCAATGACAAATATTTAATATTATTACTTTCTCTGAGATTAGCATGGGTAAACCTTTGCTGCCTGGAGAAACATGATTTCTAAAAGCAAAGCAAATCAGCTGTGGCCTAGATCTTGCACGAAAAGATGCAGGCTCGATATCTATAATTTCTTCCAAGCCAATATCGAACTAGTGCTGCGAGTAACAGTACCTATCGTCTTCCTCCGTTACACCAACGCCCAAACACACACGGTTTGGCACTCATCTCCAAAAAGGATCGAACCAGCTTAAAGGTAAGGACTTAATGTGCACTGGCTACTCAAGAGAAGTTTGAGACTCAGCTATATGGATAAACCCACTGAACTCAGCTATATGGATAAACTCATTGGATTTCTATGTGGAAAGTTAAGGTATATAAATGAAATAATAATTATTTACCCGCAAAATGAGGAAAGCGTTTATCTAACTCCGCATTAGATGATTTTGGATATGTTATTAAAAATTAACAATTTCCAATATTTTCCAAAAGACAAATACAGTGAAAACACTTATTGAGCATTCCTCTCGCTTGATGACTACGTCTAGGACCAGCAAAAATATCCATTTAACTAATTTTAATGACTCTATCTGAATCAGTAATAAATTAATCGTAGAATAAAACGTAATATCATCTATTGTCGCTTGCCATGACTTATAGTTTCTTAAACTAAAATCATTTTATACGATTACGGTGTGCTTCCTATGTCAGTGCAGTTTTTTGTACCATATTTGTATCTTGAAGGTCATTGATTCGTCAGACAAAATGTGTCATTAACGTCTGTCATTGACTTCAAATAACCACATTTTTTGTTGGTGTTTCTTTTCCATGTTCAGTTTCTTGTCCTTTAGTACGGTTGGCAGATATTATCATTTGCAGGGGTCCAGAAAGGGCGCTTGATTGATATGTTCAGCGCTTGATTTTAATGCAAAAATTAAAATAAAATTGTGTTATATTTTTGCAATAATTTCGTCAGATATTAGACCTTTTGTTTGTTAATTTTTATTTGAACATTGTAAGTAAATTATTTTTTTTTATCATGTTATTAAATGAACAATGTATCTGTGATTTACTTTAAGTAACCTCACTTCATAACAATTGAAGAGGTATATAAAGATCATGTTCTTGACATTTGCCGGTCGAAGAAAGAAAAGTGGAGCAATCTAATTTTGTACAAAGGCATTGTATTCTGTGATCCGGTAATGCAGCGTTGTGTGCATATATAGCTAAATATGTAACTTTATAAAATGCTTAAGAATGCCAAGCTCGTCGACTTTTCAATTTGCTGTCTTTCTTGTCTTTTAAAAACCTAAAACATTGGTCATGATTTATGGCAAATATGAAATATTTCAAACAAACTGTTTTTTTAGAGCTCCATGCAAGAGATCTGGATAAATCGAATTATAACATTTTTCATGTGGTAGGTTATTCTGATGTTTTAGATTTATTATTATTATTATTATTATTATTATTATTATTATTATTATTATTATTATTATTATTATTATTATTATTATTATCTGTATTTTTTTTTTCATTAGACAAGATGATTAGGCTATACGCAGTGGCTTTGCGTCTGGTGTATTTAATCGTAGGCCTCTTCATAACTACTCGGGCTGTCTTGGTCCCCATCTATCAGTATCGTGAGCTCATTCTCCAAATGCACAACGACATCCGGCGGATGGAGCCAGCGGCAAATATGAAACAAATGGTAAGAATTTTACATTTAGAGTAACCTTTAATCAA
This sequence comes from Potamilus streckersoni, assembly GCA_016746295.1. Lineage (NCBI taxonomy): Eukaryota > Metazoa > Mollusca > Bivalvia > Unionida > Unionidae > Potamilus > Potamilus streckersoni. The sequence goes on from JAEAOA010001195.1 coordinate 1,429,957, forward strand.
TAATAAAATCACTGCGAAACAGAGATAAATCTAGTAATATCACACATTTTTGAATTTAAATTCGTTCTCAATCAGCTACCGAAAGGACGGACAATTTTCTTTGACGATAGAAATATCGCATATGAACCTTAAATCAAATTATGTGCACATTTGGCATAATATTCTCTGTATGTTACAAGATACAATGGTACAAAAGTTTCAATCTTCTTCTGAAATCATTTTTCTAACAGTGGAAGCTAAATTGTGTCTGAAAGAATTAAACTAAACTGCCGTGAAAGATGAAATTTTAAGCAGATTTGTTATAAACAGTCTCCGCTCTATTTCAAAGATCATTGTTAGACAGCATATAAAATGATGTACATTATTAAAAAAAATGAAAAAAAAACACGACTTCCGTTTTATCCAATAGCAAAGACGGTAAGCTAACCCAAACTTGAAAAAAACAGCAAATATGTAACTATATATTCAAAAGACAATCATCATATCTGATACCACAGATCAGTAATGGAAATTTCATTGTGGCAAAAATTTTACGATCCTCTAATGATCATTTGCGCACCCATGTAATAATTAATTGCTGTGAAGTTTCTTAAACGTTTTTCTTATAATAACCATCCGTACTTTTCAAGATTTATGATCCTTACCTAGAGGAAAGAGCGGAAGCCTGGTCGGAAACTTGTTATTTTGAGCATCAACGACGTGGTTTAGGAGAGAACCTATCATATTTTTCAAGTACGGGGCGTGCCATTCCCCCAGCGACCGTGATCAGGCAGTCATTAAAGCTGTGGCACGGAGAAAAAAATATATGGGGATACTCAACGACTTGTGGTGCCGCATGCCACTATACACAGGTAAGGCAGCTCATCATTAACCAGTAAATATTTTTTTGTAAAGATTGAATTTGCATGTACATCGTAAATGCTAAATAACAGTAAGAACCTAAATGACATCTTCTCAAGGGTAAAGTGTCACACGATCATGTTTCCCCATGGCTTTATTTTTGTTAATCAGTAGAACGCATCTAAGAGATGACTGCGACCTACGACCAAAAAAAAAAAGAGTTAGTACTGCGCTTTTAAAGCGCAATGGAGCAAATTACTTTTTTAATTTGTTTATTTAGTACTTAAATATGTAGCTTTTACTAGGACTTGACGAAAATATTGTGTTCTTAGTTGATTTTTAAAGTAATGTGTCATTGTTAGATATGTAGCAATATCGCTTGAATCATTTCAGCTATTTATCCAGGAATATCTGATAGCATATAAATCCTCTTTTATAGGACAGAGTATGGCGTCATAGACCTTTTTTTTCCATTTCTATTCTCGTATCTCATGGTATGCCAGAAAATGTCCAGGAAAAAAATGACGAACCAAAATTTATTGTTATGGATTCATTCGGAACTACTCTGACTACTGCTTCCCGTAATCCGTTTAATTCGGCAATGGAAATGCCTTATAGACATCTATTGAATCGAACCAGGATATGCACTCAGAATAATGCAACCAAACGATTTTAAGTATGCTGATTGGGCCTTTGTTTCTTCGAGTCAAAGATAGTACTTTCATTTAGAAAAAGGTGATCATTACTGACGAACAACCATTAGTTATCACGGTGCATGGAATCGATTCTAATTTTTAAAAAATACCGTGTTTGCTTGTTTTTACAGCTGAGAAAAATCTGTCAGGCATTCAGTTATTATCGTATTCAGGAATGTTTCTGAATTTTCTTTCTATATTATCAGTACCGACCACAACCATAGAAACAATATTGAAAGTCTGATAGCCATCGGGTTACATGTATGCATATAATATAATTGTCCGTCAAGGGACTAGGTTGACTGGAAGAGCAATATGGTGTCCACCATTACCTGGCATCGTTGTAACTGCCACGTGCTTGACACGAAAACCCAATGCATACGAAATATGTAACTCTCGTTGCATCGTGCTCAATTTTCTCACTAGATAATTAGAGTAAAACAGCTGGATACGCTCGCTCAATGCCGTGAGCTATTGCTCGCAAAATGCAATATCAAACTGCCTATTTTAGCTCATATAAATATATTTTCAGCTTATGTATTTCTACCCGAATTCTGAATGCAAGAATCAACACCACTAAATCATTAAGGCATTTCTGCCTTATTCATCTACTGACTGAAATGAGAACATTTAGCCTTGTTTTGTCTGTTCTTCTGGTTCGAGATTTGGCAGTCTCGAGACAGACAGACAGACAGATAGACCGATAGATAGATAGATAGATAGATAGATAGATAGATAGATAGATAGATAGATAGATAGATAGATAGATAGATAGATAGATAGATAGATAGATAGATAGATAGATAGATAGATCTTGCAGACAAATATTGTATGCTTTCAGTTGGTGTGGGCTCGAACCTCAAGAGTAGGCTGTGCTCTAAGTTACTGTCCTGTTATGCAGGGTGCAGCATTCTCCACGAATTCTATGTACTTTGTCTGTTTTTACTCCCCAGCGTAAGTATATGCTTTAAAGATTATCAACACCAATAAAATATGCAACAAGGACGGGTAACAATTCGCGTGGTATTTATTGCTTAAATACAGGTATGAATTGTTAGAGAGAAGACTGATGTACGTACCTTCCAAGATATGCTATTTACTGTTACGTTATGTGATTAAGCTAAGGTAGTCGTTGTATATATATATATATATATATATATATATATATATATATATATATATATATATATATATATATATATATATATATATATATATATATATATATATATATATAGTATACCATGTAGGTCACATTGTCTTATCTTTCTGCAGCCTTTAAAATTAGTATTATTTTCAAAATTTTGTCACGCTGTTTTCGCTACGTTCATATTCCGCCCAAACATTAAACACTACGTTGTTGATTTAAATTGGGATGAAAAATGTTTGAGTTATGATATAAATTACAAGGTTAATTTATAGAGGTTGCCGCCTTTTTTATCAGGACTCTGTCTTAGTCGAATATGGATAGCTTTGGTGACCACATAAAATATTAGGACATCTGAGAATTTTATAATAAAATAAAGTTTGGAAACTTCACGCAATAGCTGTAATATTTGTCATGTAAAATATGTTGTGTATAAATGCATATGAAAAGACGTGTTTACTGCCTTTAACTGAAAGCCTATTCTTCTTTCAGAGGTAATTATTATGGTCAGTATCCCTTTATACTGGGATTAAGATGTTCCCGCTGTGACACCGGCGAGTTCTGCTTGAACGGACTGTGTACCACAAGTGGTAGGTTTTATCTATTCTGAATGGGCGTATGGTTGGCCGTTGTTAGTGAGATGTGACAAGTACAATGAAAAACCACTACATGGGGACTTACTGTATGCTTCTTAGTCCATTATTCAATGAAAATGTGTCGTTTCATTTTATAACATGCAACTCATCATGTACTGTATACATATTTACTCTATTTGCTGTAAGTCATATTCTACTGCTACACTTTGAATGCTGAAGAAAAAATATTTTATTTCAGCGTCTTGGGTAGAAAAGCTACCGTCATTCAGATTGGATAGTAAAAGAGACATCTTCTGGATGCAAATTTACTCGCTTGGTTCATGAATAATAATAAAATAATAATAATAATAATAATAATAATAATAATAATAATAATAATAATAATAATAATAATAATGATGATGATGATGATGATGATGATGATGATGATAATAATAATAATAATAATAAGAAGAAGAAGGAGAAGAAGAAGAACAATAATAATAATAAAATTAATAATAATAATAATAATAATAATAATAATAATAATAATAATAATAATGATGATAATAATGATGATGATGATGATGATGATACTAATAATAATAATAATGATGATGATGATGATGATGATGATGATGATGATGATGATAATAATAATAATAATAATAATAATAATAATAATAATAATAATAATAATAATAATAATAATAACAATTATCATTTGTAGTAGTAGTAGCAGTATGAATAGTAGTAGTAGCAATGGTATTAGTTGTAGTACTTGGCATAAGATGTGAAAATTATATTAAGACACGACAGTAACACTATTTGTTGGGACTTTTCACAAATTTAAACGCAAGAATTGTCAATGACATCTAATCTTGATTCCTTCTGTACAATCATCAGTGTATAAAATATGTTAAGGAAATCTCATGGATGGTTTATTTATATTCCTACTGTAAATCGTACTCACTTTTACAACAACTATAGACATTGAAGCTAGTGTATATATTACCAATGTTCTTTCTTTTCTAAGTTAAATGAAATGCTTGAAAGTTTATGAGAATCGAATGTTAAATCATGGAATTATGGGTGAGATAAATGTTCTTTAGAGTCCTATTTAAAACATTCACATCGATTATATTTGACATATTTAAATATTTGACAGCGATTGGAAACTTGTATACAACAGCTTTTAGGATTCTGTTCTGATACGACTATTTTGTGTACAAATTTCTACTTCTTTACCTCTTTTGTATTCCAGGACTCAGACGTAAGAAGAGATCAACAAGGTCAAGTTTGAAACAAAAGTTTGCACATTGAAGAACGTAATCAATCGAAACATATTTTTGTGATAAAATTAACGAAATCTTTTATTCTAAACGTTTTCTGTCCTGTAAACTAGTACAAATCATGCAATAAAATTTGGACGCTTAAGCTGTGTAAAAAGTTCTTTGAGATGAGTGTTACATATTTATTGTCGGAACCTAACCGAGTATGAAATAAAATGATCAAAATATTGATTCATTCATTATTTATAGCATGCCTCCTTTTTACTATGAAATCTTTTAAGTAGACTTTAATTCACAAAATAGTAATACCGAAACCATGTACAAGACCGTGGACATTGACTCAGTTCTAAAGTCAAATGAATCTCTCTCTCTCTCTCTCTCTCTCTCTCTCTCTCTCTCTCTCTCTCTCTCTCTCTCTCTCTCTCTCTCTCTCTCTCTCTCTCTCTCTCTCACACACACACACACACACACACACACACACACATTTTATGACAATAGTTCTTGATGCCCACACACATGCACACACACATTTCATCATAATAATTCTGGATGTATATGATTTCAAAATAGATTGCTGAATATATGTTCATTTATTCGTACATATAAGAAGTTGTGTCTCTATTGCGATAACAAAACAAAGCTTCAGGACAGACGGTATTCCGATTATATAATTCCTACAGGATTAAAGCAAGAAAAAAAGAAGGATGCTTAAATATCAAAGATTTATTAAATATTGCACAACAATAAAAACGGATAAAGTAAAAAGAAAACTAGATTGGAATGTTAAATTACATTATGATTGATAGAAAAAGGGAATGTTTACAATATTGTATGTAACATGTATTATGATATAATCACTATTAACTGCAGAATAAATTAGTTTCATTACAATCAAAGAATGCTCTTGCGATTTATTAGATTTTAGATTTCTTCAAATGCGATTGTTCAACTCAAACAATATTGAAGAATCGATCACAGCTTTCTTCGAATGCGATTGTTCAGCTCAAACAAAACTGAAGAATCGACCACAGCTTTGTGAAAATGTACTTGAATTTTGATTGAGTTTCTATTTTGTTTTTCTGAAATGATTAATTTTTCTCTTTAGACTAGAGGACACAACCTCTATTATTATAGAGACTATTCTAAATAAAGTATTTTAAATTATGAAGATGCTTGATGTGTCTCCATGACGACATGCATACAAAATAGACTTGATGATTATCATTTAAGACGAAAACAAAACAAATATCTTATCGGAAATAAAGTTTTTTGAAGTTAAAAAAGAGAATTATTACTGATTAAACAATCGATGATCTTATAAATATGGTGACAACGTATGCACCTTGAAAAAAAAAATCGTTGATTCCAAAAATAAAGAAAAGGAAAAAGAGAAGTGAGAAAGAGTGCTAAAAAGTTATGAAAATATGTCAAAATAGATATGATGCAATTTATAATGTGTCATATGTGAACTTATGTCAGAGGTATATTTGCATATGAAATTGGGTATAATACAGGTCATGGGAAAAGAATTTGTGGTGCTAAATTAACTAGGAAAATATATTTGACGATGAATAATGTGAGCAATAAACATTCTAAAACATGTATTCGTCCTGCTTTAAACGCTTTGATCGCATTAAGGTTTCATTTTAATCTGACAACAAATACTGAGAGGTTCTATAAATCAGAAAAATTTCATTATAGATCAATACATTTTACTATCATAATTTGTTTAAACCTCGGTAAGTCCGCTTGTGACGAAGTGATTTCGGCATTAAAATGAGCCCTATGAATATAAATGAGCAGATTCATGACGGTATAAGTCAACAAAATGAAAACATTCATGACGTCAGTAGCAACCAAAATAATAATAAGATAAAAACTCCTTGAAGATAAAAGATATCACATGGTTTAAAATGCATCCTCCAATTATGCGACATAGTCTGGGTTTCCTCTGACCTTTCCCGTCCCATTTTTTATATTTCGACAGTTATTCTGGGGTAGTACGATCGAGCATGATCCATTTTTTAAACAATGAATTCAAAGAAACCACTCACTTTCGGCGTGGGGTGGACACTCTTGAACTAGGAACCTTCAAAATTAAGAAAGATTGTGTCGATATCTACTTGCTTGATATCAGAAATTTGAATACTTATACTGCATTCATAAGATTTAAAATTTATTTCGTCTTTTCAATAACCGATTTCTTAACAGGGTGTCAGCTCTAGGTACAAATTTCACGGCCTAAATGTTTCTTCAATTGAAAAGACAAAGGGCCACGTGATTTACACGCCTAATGAGGGAAACAGCCTACTGGGATTGAATACTGCTGCTACGAGATTTAGCGATCATGTGACTAAGCATTAGATGTATGGAGTAGTATTCCGTTCGTATATACCGGTTAATCGACTCAATTGTCAAATGTTTAAACTTGAAACCCAATTGTCTCCGCAGATAAAGATTTAAGTTATCGATATCAGGTGGGTAGGATTCGCTATAATGTTACGTTCTGCTAACTCCTGCTTAAATGTTTAAAGTGACTACAGCATGCCATGTGTGTTAAATTATTCTATGATTGTGATATGTTCGGAACTCCCAGTCTAAATAACTGTTCAAGTAACTAAAACTGGGTAGAAAAAGGTCAGAGTAAACTTGGATTAGATATGAGAATGGTCACCACTTTTTGAGCAAATATTCGCCAGTTTCGCTCTTCGCTAAGACAATTTCGCAGTCGTGCGTCACGAATACGAAAAATACTTTGAGCAATTTGGCAGCAGCTTTATACATTAGCCAATCGCAAAAATTGGTCGCAGTGTGTCAAGAAATCAGACAATTAAATAGGAAAAACAACCACGATGCATATTTACGACTTTATGGTTATGCTACATCGACTCTAATAGACATTCGTACAGCAGTATAGCAGAATTACCGGCCATGACATGAATTGAATATAAACTCGCCAGCTTGAAAAAAACTTATGATTCAAGGTAGGTTTTTGCCTCTGATTTTGCTCAACGCAATGTCTTGTGAAAATAAAGTGTCAGCTATTAATGTCATTTACATTTTTGTCTCAGCAGCTGTGATTTTATCAAACACTTTGACCAATTGTTTCAATCGGCTGAGATCTAAAGCCAATGCAGAAATGACCGGTTATCCGTTGGATTGTGATACTGTAAGCGTTTCCGAGATAGAACACAGGGCACGAAACGTTAAGCAACACATTGCAAGAAACGTTAAGCAACACTTTAGCAGATAATGTAACATTACCTGACAATTTAAAAAGAGGGATATATAAAGAAAGTTACACAACAGACTTCAAACTATCTTCCTTTATGTAGTACACAGAATAGAAACAACTGGTTTAAGTTGTAACTTATCTCATCCAACACAATGAATATTTCATATTTCAACTGATACCGATGTTGCTAAATGTTGTATGCATGACATGTTGATATATATGATGTTGGCTGTTGAAAAAGTTCTAAAAGTAAAACGTCTTCAACATTGTATGATTAAATATAACGAACCAGAAAACTGTTGCTAACACCCGTCGTACTCAGGGATGTAAACTGTGCTATTTTGGGTGTCTTGCATGTTAGGTGACTAATGGACACGAGAGCTTCTGTAGAATACGTATTCGACTCATACCATTGACTACGCCCAGATTGGTTACCTTGGTTACCGAGGTTGTTTCCTTTTGAAAGGCATGTTATTTAAATTTGCCTCGGAACTAAAATCCTACCTGTACAGATGTGCCGTAAAATACCTAACCAAACCAAGCCAAACTAAACCAAGCCAAGCCAAATCACATCAAACAACGAATCTTAGAATATGGTGATGAAATGACATTCTAGATCTTGACGCTTTTTTTCTGTATATCTAAAAAGATGATTCCACGAACTGACTATAAGAAAAAAGCAATAGTTGCGATCATTCATATAATTGCATAATTCTTAGAAATCGATGAATTATAACATTACTTCTACGGTTTCCCTAGTAATCACGTTTCAATCTAAATGATAAATTGCAACTACTAAAAATGGAAAATCAGAACAATAATACCGATATGGACTTTCATTATATAAGAGAGGTGCAAAACCCTAATCCGTTTACTACTGGATAACGTCCAATTTTCAAGTGTGATTATTGTTCCTGAAATGTTAAAAAGCGATTGGAAAATCAGGTATTTATTCTGGAGCACTCCTTCAGACATGAGAAGTACAAAGGCAAAAAAGTGTATTCAAGTTATTGATTGGTAAATGTAATATGTAAAGAGTGAAGATTATATACATAGACTAGTAAAAGTTGATTGTTAATTCTGTTTAGATGAGATATAACTGATCCTTTATTGATCTTCTACATGCATGGACTGCAGCTCACTTCACACACGAGTATTGAAATGACTCTGATTCCTTTCCTCATCCAATGTCACCGTCTCTGCCTCATACTTACTTGTATCTTGAGTGATGTTAGAGCAGTGAGTTAAGCAAAAGTCGTTGCTTTTTGTTTTTATAATCCTTTCACCCCGTCGGTTCTCCACTGTTCTCTCTCTTCCGCCTGAAGTAACAGATGAGTCACTTTCCGCCATGATAGTATCTGGCCCATTCTTATTATGGATGTCCTCAAACGGAAATGACGGCTGCTTTCCGCCAGGGTCTGACAAAGAGTTAATGTTAGTCGAATCTTTCAGCTCTATTCTACGGTCTGGCTCACTTGCCTTTTCGGTAACTATTTCTCTTTGTTTCTCTATTATATAGTTTGTAAGTTCTTTACCAGACTTAACAATTTCCTTTTCTCTCTCAGAGCTATAAACTGAAAATTCTACATCACGAAAAAAATCTGGAATACTGTTGCTTTTCAACACCATGTTTTTCTCTGATGTGTGCACCACGCCATTATGACTGTCTGATTTTTTCAAAAGAATGTATCTGCCAACTGGGCCTTTCTTATCGTGTTCGCTTCTACAACATTCAAAACTGCTGCTACAGTGATTTGAAAAAGATTCGTCTATTACACTATTGCAGTATGCCGAATTATCGCTAGTGCTTGGTTTTTGTTGAACCTCTGCCGTGAGTTCTTTCCAAGCTTTTCTTGTGTTCGTGACCTCGATATTTTCGTGAGAAAGACAAACGTAATGTGGTCTGAACAGAATGACGTCATCGTGAATATTACTGTCATCTCCCATGTATACCTGCCCCAGTTGGAATTCTGGGCTGATGTAGTTACCTCCCTCTACGTTCGGAACAGCAACCTCTTGATAATTAAAATAATAATAATAATAATAATAATAATAATAATAATAATAATAATAATAATAATAATAATAATAATAATAATAATAATAATAATAACAATGAGCAACGGAAATTATATTTTTGTGAAAAGAATCCACAAACTAACCCTGCCATGTTCTGGTATCTGTTGCAGAAATAGTGAATATCCAAACAAGTGGTTCGTTCGCAGGGCTGAGAATGTAGTTAGGAACATCAAGATAAAATACTGCAATTGGACAGATCAGAATAGGTCAGACAAAGTTTTAGTGTATATTAGAGAAGCATTACCATTATCATCAAGAATGAATCTTAAAGCGATACATAATACGAAAGGTCTGTTTTCACACTGATAGTAGTTGGATACTACAAATAACCTTTGAGATCTAATTCCATTTTATTTGCGAAGTATTGGTTTTATTGTGTAATATAATAATAATATTAAAACCCCGTTGTAGACAAATGTATTTTTACTTTCATTTTGACTCCGGACAAATTGCTCTTGTATTCAATTAGACTACGTTTTAATTTAGCACATGGGGATAAAATGATCTACTTACAAACGTGAAACAACAATTATATTCATGATATGAACCCCTAAGTACAAAACTTGTAATGTATACTCTCAAAAACATTCATTCAAGGCGTATAAGCATACATAAATGCATTACTAATACAAGGAATCAATCCAATTTGGAAACTCGTTAGATACGGGGTAATGTTAGAAATTCTACTCTATAGTATATACAGAATCATTTTATGGTACCACTTTCAGCTCCAAAAAACTTGAAAACTATCATTTCATGAAAGGCATTTTTCTAACCCTTCTCATGCCTTTTTCAATTGCGAGATATCACGATTTGCAGAACACTTGACTGAGACAGTTGAACACAAACTGTACTTTCAAAATGGAAACCTAAATGCATCAAAAGTTAATTCTCGGTAAAATGAAATAAAGTTCTCAGAACAAACGACACCAAAATTAAAACAAATCAGATCACTAAATTTTTTGACTGATAAAAATAAATTGTCTTCACTGAATTTCTTTTAATCTGGTATCTCAACCTAAAAACTTCACTGAAATTTGAAAAGAACGTGTACCCAGGATTCAAGAGTTTACATTACCGTAATGTATTTCAGGGTCAGTGCTGTTGGGAATTCGGAAAGGTACCGTTGCCACGGTAACTGGAAAATTTAGCTCCAAAAGCCCGCCTGCTTGTTGCGATATGACCTTGACCTAGAAAGAGAAATCCATCTTATTATTCTGTTCTGATTTTAGAAAAATTTCTTATTTATTCCACATTATCCTTTGTACATACTTCGACAAGTTTTGCAACGCTCATCATGTTTTAAAAGTTTTGGTGTGATGAACCTAAATGAAGAAATCCTAATTAATCATTGACACAATTCATATCAGTACCGACCAATTCCTTGTGAGATGCCAATATCCTCCAAACATCAGTATGTGAGCATATGTGTATCTGTAAATGTTGGTTGGAATGTGTATCTATCTTTCTTGTATATTAGTCTGATAAATCAGTCACCAGACCAGTAATGATATACATGTAAATCGGCGATTTGGATCTGATTTAATATATTCATTAACCTGTGTAGTTGTTTTAGACAGATTTGTCCGAAACAATTAAGTTCTTGTTTAACGGTTACTTGATGGGGTTTGTTCAGTACCGAATTTAGGCATAAGCTAAACAAGCTACAGCTTAAGGCCTCAAAGTCTAAACTCAGTATGAAGGGGCCACTCAAATTTATTTTATGCCAAATATGTCCTTTATAGCTTCCCATAGCTTATGGCCTCGCTTTGTCTAAATCCGGCACTGGGTTTGTTTCAGCGGTATGTAATATATATTTCTGGATCAAATACAATATTTAACAACATAAATATAAAATAACACAACCCTATTTCCTGTCACCATTTCGAATTTTAAGGCTACATCATGCAACCAATCAGACGCCACTTGCGTTCAATCCCTCATTTGAAAGTTTCTGTTGCTTTGGTAATGTGTCTCGAGCCTAGCGTCCGTGGATGTCATGTAACTGTCACGTGACTTTCGGAAGCAAGCATATGCATATATAATAAGCAAAACTATTTAAAAATTCATATTATAGTGGGATCATGGTTCAGTGGATTTAACACATAAACAAAGCTCAAAATAAATGCGGATAATATTTGTTGAGTCAGTCACAAGACCAAAGCATCCAATGGTCCACGTTTAAATGTCCAAACTAGAGACAGTACCTGCTTTATTTAAGTTGCATAAAACTCCGATCAGGTCGTATACTATACATATACATGGTCTAACACAATTCATTTGCATAGATCAAGCGGTTTCATTCCAAATTCAGAGTGAAACATTGGTAAAATATAGCAACCCTTAAATGGTGTCAAACTTGATTTGATCCTCAACATAAGCAAAAACAAAATAAGCTTACTCATTTTAATTTGCCATGCTATAATTTTTGGCCAAAGTCTGTTGCTTTTTTCATTATCGTCCCGGAAAGCATTACTTAAAATGTCCAACAAGTTTTTTTAAAATAGAATCACAATGATACCATATTCATGCAAATGACACGAAATACTAGTCAGAACAACTAAATATGGACAAACCAATGCAACCAATTTAATTTGCCTGTGTTCAGTGATTTTTGTGGGATTTGTTTGCTTAATCACGTTATTATATTTAAGGCGTGCGAAGAATTGGGAACAAGCATGATACTTCGGCTAAATTTGCATTTGTAGCGTTAAACATGTATAACCTTTAGCATGTAGTAAATCTGGATGATATTACAGACGTCCAGTAATGTAGGTGGCATGGGTGGGACTCGTAGCACCTCGTGTAATCTATCGTAAGATACTGCATCAAAGGGTTCCACCATTTCTGCCTGATATTCCCATACCTTGTGTGTCACAGTTTTAGCCAAGCCCAGTACGCCTTTGTTTATGTAGAATTCTACTTCCTGTAACCACATAAAATAGCATAACATAGTATTGTCTTTATACATCTTTGATAGCAGCTTGTATTTCGTTTATGCTAATTAAAGTGTCAGCCATATTTTACTTTTACGGAGAACTCGACGGATTATTTCCTTTCACATTTTATCGTTATCATTGGAGTTATGTGGCAAAGAAAACATCGTCCAAAGAAAGTGCTTTAAAATATAGTATTAAACTAAAAGATAATATCACTGGATTATATCAAAGACAACGATGAAAATGACGCTCTAGACTAACGCTTAGATTCACAGTTTATGCGTATATATGAACCAAAAGGTCTACAATCTTAAAATAGCAATTATTTTATTGCAAAAAGATCGATATCATAAAGATGAGAAGCCTTCTTTATAAGCAACAATTTCGAAGACTTTAAAATTTAACAAAACAGCCTCTCGACAAAATACTCAGCTCGTGTTTTATTTAATTAGTTTTCATCTGTATTTTATTTCAGCGTAAATCCATGTACCTTTATCCCTTATTTTGGTGAATATGAAGTTTTATGAACCAGGAAACCTCATCATGATCGATTATCTTACAGTGAAATAGACTCCCAACATAATTATTAAAGGTTTACCGGTCCATAAAATTTGATGTTCACCAATCCAAATGGTCTGTAATTGATTTACATGACTTAATGTACAATTTTTAAAAAGAGTTTGATTTAGTAAAGCGGAAATGACATTTCTACTGCATGAGGCCCCACCAGACTATCACATTACAACCATGCAAAGCCATGAATTGTCGCAAATCATGTGCCGTCATGCCATGTGATGTAAAGCATCTCTCATAGAAATCATTTATATGCGATTTCTGAAAGAGGAAGCCGTATTGAGGTCATCAGTGATACTCTGACCTAAACTAGGATAGAAATTACTTAAAGAATTCCAGTCTCCCAATGATTCACATAATTTTAGGCGTTTCTTTGCCTACCTGCACAAGAGTGCACAGAAGCCATACTTCCTGGTCGGTTCCATTACTTATCTCAGCCTTAAAACGGAGATTTTCCCCGCAGCAGTAAGCCGTTCTCTCCATTGTTGCCTTCAGAAGCAGTGGTCCGGCAGCACAACAGAGACAACACTTGTTGGTCTTATCTCGCATAATTACCGGTGTCTGCAGGATATACAAAGAAAGAATTATTAATGTCCTTTATTCGAATGCACTTTAGCGTTTCCATTAAGTGTCCTTTTACCGAATGTCTTAATGTACTTCAATTAAAATTCATTTCTAGCAGCGGGGGAGGGCGAGGAGGTAGTGGCGAGCATACATATCTTGCGAGAGAAACATTGTTTAATTTGCAACCCAAAAATATTAATCTCACATAGTGACAAAAAATAAAATGCGGTGATGATGCTGCCATAAGAACATTTTCCTTAATTAATTGATGAAACATCTCGATACAAACAAAAACAAATTGTAAGAAATAATATAAAATATGTTATGTAACGACTGGGGAACATTATTGTAAATACCTTTTTATTTGGAAAATATTCTGATGTGGTAGACGATGTATAAATGAATACTGCACGCATGCATTTTATCTTGGTATAGATGGTGCTCTTCCTCCACGTAAAATATATAAATTGGTGTCAAAGCTAAATATGCGTTATGTAAAAAAAAAACTGACGCTGATTAAGTTTGAGGAAATATTCTAAATGAATCCAGCAAAGCTTTGCGATGTGACAAATTAATTACACAACATAATTAAAAATTATTTTTCATTTAAAGTTAAACACGTCCTCTATGTTATTACTGATTGCAGCAAATTAACATGAATTGCATCGTAAAATAAGCGAGCAATATTGTTTGCTTACTGTAAATTCTTGATCGCATGCTATGTCAAGTGAACTCCTTTCCAATAATAATCGTATAAAGAAAAATTGCAAAGACAGGACGAGATTAAGTTACATTCAAGTTAAATCTCGATCGAATGATCCCGCATGGTGTAATACAATCTTTCAAGTGATTTACACGAACAGGTAAGGGATGTTCGGAATGAATTTATTGTTGACAAAGAGGTTGATGTTTCTATAACATGGCACATGCAGCAACAGGATCCACAACAATAGCTATTTTATATCGTATCATAGAGTACGAAGACATATTATTAACCATGACAGACAAATCGATAACACAAGCACACGAAAAAATTATATTGATATTAGAACAAAACCGACAATATCTTCTCCGGATTAAATTTGGCACGTTAGTTGATGATGATGATGATCAATAGGTTGTTCGGGATAAAATTTAGATTGGAAGAAATACGTGAACAATGTCCTATAGTACATGTACTCACTGCGTCGGTATGGACTGAAATGTAAACTAGAATTGATCAAGTCTCTTATCCCATCGCCTTAGTCATGTATGGAATTTACATCATAAACGAACCAAATGCTGACAATTTCCGATCCGTGATGGAAAATTAAATCGTGTCGCCAAATCGAATCTAAGACCATTTCATCAACGCCGATCATATATATCAATGAAAAGAATTACGAAAATATAATTTTTTACAATGGGTGACTAATGTTCGATAACATAAACAAGCAATATGAGGTTAGTGTTAGGACTGGTCGACCTTGTGTCAGGATAATGTGATTGGGTGGAACATCATGCCACATATCTGTGGCATGACGCCCTAGTGCTAGACATAACTATGAACTGCCACTCTGCAGACATCTTTGCGATATAACTGAAAAATTGTTAAAGATAAGTTTAAAATCTCAATTGCACACACAGATACTTCACAAACTTTGTTAACTGCTGCGTAAGAAGATCTGAAGAAAAAAAAACAACCGCTGAAGCAATCATTTTGTTCGTCGCGGTAAGGTAGTACTGTTAATACCAACTCAGACACGTAGCTAACATGTATGCGCACATGCATATCATATTTTCTAAAAAGGAAAAGCGTTGACAAGTAGACGCCAGTTTGTATGGGGCAAAAATATATCCCGTGTATGATAATTTTGAGACGAAATCAAATTTTTATAATCTCTAGAAATATACTGGAGATGTTTCTCATATGGCTACTACACAACAAGGTTTATTTGATTACATGTAGGAACAGGGACAGCTTCCATCAATGACATGAAATTCGCCTAGTGATTGGTTACGTAAAGACGCTGATTATTATGAAGAATTCCACCACAAGTATCAAGCTGAGGATAAATTAATATAACATCAAGTTCAGTGTACGCTGCTGCGTACTTATATCGAAGAACTTTTATGATTTTTTTTTTCAAAATTTACTCCAGATGATTTAGTTGTTATATCACGACGAGTTATCATTTTCAGCACGAATTTTTCAATTATATTTACTTCACCAAAGAAAATTTACAAAAATATACCATCCTGCCATTGTATCATCATGAAGACAGTTGCAAATAAAATCCTTAGGTGCCAATTTTAGGTTTATCTTAGATTCTTATTCTAAGAGCGATGAAGTCCATGTTTGAGTATATAGATGGTATAACGTCACAATGGCGTCTCAGTTACTCAGTTACGGCGCTCACGGATAACACTCCATCCGAAGCACGTTTTGATCGCTGATGAGCTATTTTAAAATTACAAACCTTTTTTGCCACCAATAATCACAGAATTCTCCAAAATCTTGCCAAATTTGTTACTTTAGTACTATTGTGGAATTGGAAATTTTCATACTTCATAATCATATACTATTTTTCCCTTTTAAAACTTTTGTACGTTCCAGGATAATCATTGTTATCTATCATAAAAGTGCTATATTTATGTAACAAAATGTTCTAAGCTTATTCGATCCGCATGAATGACGTCGACATAAATGTGTACTAAAAATAAAATCTCATATCCAAATATATCAGAGCGAAATTAAAAAAAATAAAACAAATCACTCCATCAATTATCAGCTCGTCTTTTTCGAATCGTACCTTATTAATCTGTGACGCTATCAAAAGTCTACTCATGCTCAGTGACATAATCTTCAAGCACGATTAATCGATAAATGCTTTTCGGCACGGCATCATCGTCCTTGATTCTATTAATAATTCTTATTAAACATTGATTTAGTTGTCGAGATAGTATATTGTATCGCTTGATATGCCGTAGAAACATTAATCATTCATTCTAATCAACGTTTAATAATATGTTTAGTCACGAGCTCTAGTTTAGCAGTCACGATAGTAATACGCTGACGAGGTTGTAATTTTAATTCATTTTGTTATTTACGTTGAAGTTTTAATTTAAAATTTTCTTTAAGTTCTTGCTCACGATGTTGTTTATCAAATCCCATTATTGTTAAATTTGTTGCTCTAGTTGTTTTGTTCACGTTGTTGTCGTTTTCGTTCCAATTAACGTTTTTTTCTCTTCACGTCATTGCATTCTTTCAGCTCGTTGTTGTTGATTATATTTCTTATTTGATCACAATGTGAGATAACAATTTTTTTTTATCACGCGAGGACAAAATGTCTCGTCTCCCGCTCCTTCTGTTGAGTAGAGTCTAAAAGGTCAGATCCATGACGATGACAATTTTTTTAATGTGTCTTCACCCGACACTAAAGCCGCTCAGGTGGCATAGTGTATGTCTTGACTGATGGAGGTAGAGCGTTCGAAACCCGGCCGAGTCATACCAAAGACAGAAAAATGGCACTAATAGCTGCCTCACTTGGTGCTCAGCATTAAGAGGTTAGAGTTAAGACTGGTCAGCCTAATATGGGACTTTATACTACTTGTCTGCGGCATGATGCCCAGTGCTAGACATCACTACAAACTGCCACACTGCAGACATCGTAACGATATGACTGAAAATATTTTAAAACTACCTTAAAATTCCAAATCACACACACACACACACACACACACACACACACACACACACACACACACAATGACCAGAATATTTTAATCTGTCACCATTCTCGAAAATTGCACAAGAAAATAAGAAAGGGCATCATTGATATCAAGACCCATCAAACAACGTCGAATGCGAAATATTGTTTTCATTTTTCATATTCACTTATATGTCTGTAAATTACAAAGTCTTACAAATTTGCTAAGAAAAAAATACACTGATTTTAATTACAAGAACAGTTAGAGGACAAAGGTGAAAAGAGTGTAATATTTTTAAATTGATGCTGTGGTATAAATATATTAACCACCTTTAAGTGAGAAAAGGCAGATTGATGTCGTTATGCGGATGCAGGAGGTCATGGGTTCGAACTCCGCCTGAAATTCGTAACAACAGCTGCCTCGCTAGGTGTTCAGCATTAAGAGGGTAGTGTTACGAGAGGTTAACCTGGTGTCATGATAATGTGACAGGGTGGGACATCATGCTATGTGTCTGCGGCATGATGTCCCATTACTAGACTATAAACTATAAACTGCCAAATTGCAGACATCTTTGCAAAATTGCTGCAACATTGTTAAAGCTACGTTAAAAATCCAAATCACGTTCACACACATATCGCTTTGAACATCTGATACATTAACTCACCAAATATTTGTCTTCCATGCAGTCGATGTGTGGACCAACCAGTGTGAAGTATTTTATACTCTGCGGAGGTGAGGCGTACGGAATGTCCATGATTACCCGGAGGTAGTATCGTATTGAACCCACTTTACTCTCAAAAGAACAAGGCAGAGAACTTTCAGGCAGTTTAAATTTGAAAGGATATACATGTTTTCCTCTTGGCATGATAGGGATTCCGCCTTCATCGTTCTTGTCTGAAAAACGGTAGAGTGAAAGATCGATAGAGAATCAACACTGGTTCAACTAATAGGTCATCAGTGATTTACCAATACCTACCATGTCCTAAAAAAATTTTGTTGTACCCTCTCTTCCTAGATATTAACATTTCGAAATAACTTTATAATACGTTTTTCTTTTCTCTGAATACACTCGTGTACTCTCTCCTATGGCCACCACATAGTGGAACAATCGCCTAACGGAAATGGTTACACTTTCTATCCTGAATTTTTTCAAGCATTAGGCGTGGAAACTAAACCACAACACGTTGTTTTAATCTTGTTTTATATAAATTTCGTAGTTGATTATTAAACTAAGTGCAAAAAGATTAAAACGAGATATTGCAGCCAATGATCCAATTATGACGTATAAATTATGGTTTACAATTTTCCCCATCACATCGCAATTCCAGGCTGGTACACTTCTCAATTATTAATTGGTGTAAAGAGTTAAATGCGCATATTAGTTGAGAAATCACGACACGTTATGATGACTCGTAAATCAATTAGGTAATTAAAAGTGATCGTGATTTTTCTAACTCTTTAACTTTATTCCATTTGTGATCCATGATCTAACGCATTCATTGGTTTAACTTAATTTCATTTGTATTCTATGATCTAACACATTGACTGGTTGAACTTAATTCCATTTGTATTCTATGATCTAACGCTTTCACTGGTTTAACTTAATTCATTTTGTATTCTATGATCTAACACTGACCGACATTCAACGAGATCAAAGACTCAGACTCATCGAAATGTTCATATGTGTTTTTCTTGTCAATAACTTTACCTCGTGTTTTATCTAGCTAAAATTTTAATGAAATGACATTGGCATAGCAAGTTATCAGGTACATCTGAATAGTCTAATACCACATACATGGCATCTGAATAGTCTAATACCATACACATGGCATCTGAATAGTCTAATACCATATAAATGGCATCTGAATAGTCTAATACCATATACATGGCATCTGAATAGTCTAATACCATATAAATGGCATCTGAATAGTTTAATACCATATACGTGGCATCGGAATAGTCTAATACCATATACGTGGCATCTGAATAAAATATACGTGGCATCTGAATAGTCTAATACCATATACATTGCATCTCAATAGTCTAATACCACATACATGGAAATCCGTTTTAAGTGGAAGTCCACCTACAGGAGCTGCATTACATGAGGAATTAGCTGACTTGGAAGGAGTAGATAATATTTACGCGCAGGTGTGTACTTCAAGCTGAGTTTTTCTGGAAATGTTCCGGCGGGTAATTAATAAAGTAAAGGTTAAGATCCACAAATCATTCTTTAGATGATGCAATGGCAGGATTAGTCAAGGTCAAAGCGCCATATTTTACTGAATCTCTTTAACATATCGAGCTATTTGAAAGGAAAATATTTGATAAAACTGTAACATCTATTATTTATGATAAAATCGGAAAATCACTGGTGTTTTAACGATGAATACGATAAATAACCGCATGGTGCATGTAACAAAGATTACGGCGCTCGTAATTTTCTGTAAGAGCTCTTTTGATTTACTTTATGTATTCGATTACGCTGTAAATTAGTCATTTTAGTCCACATACATACATACATACATACATACATACATACATACATACATACATACATACATACATACATACATACATACATACATACATACATACATACATACATACATACATACATACATACATACATACATACATACATACATACATACGAGAGAGAGAGTGTTTGTGTGTGTGTGTGTGTGTATTTTAAGGAATACCTTTTCCCCAGATCACTTTCTTTTCATCGATGTAGTATTCATCGTCCTTCACAGTTCGTCTTTCACCAGCTTTGTTAATTTTCCATTCTGTGTGTGCTTTTCCTCGAAGTGACAACCGAATGCCTGAGAATAAAATACCGGAGTGCAATAATTCATTTTAGTAATTGATTTATATTCTTCTTGCAGGGATACTGGTCTACCGACATATCATGCAGCCATAAATGCTTAAAGCTGTCATTATGATTTTTAGGTAGCTTTGTATTTTAACAGCTGTTATTTCGTGAATTATTAATTTTTGTTGTTTATAATATATGAAAAATTGTGTTCATATTTATAATCTGCGCCATTTTACCTTTTGCAGTTTGACGCGTATTTGAAAAGTAAAAGAAAATGTAAAATTCCAAACATATCGTTTATGATGATTAAGCAGTTGCATTATACCTTTATTAGATAATAAATGGTACAATATGGTCGTCTCAACAAAAATGTCCCTTTGGACTGAAAATGTTAGCAAAATACGATGCTGTTCACAAGCAACACATATATCTCTAAGATTATTATTATTATTATTATTATTATTATTATTATTATTATTATTATTATTATTATTATTATTATTATTATTATTATTATTATTATTATTATTATTATTATTGTAGCTGTTGTAATCATTTTAAAATTTTCATTTTAAAATTTTTTTATTTTTTATTTAAAAAAATAAATGAATTGTATAATTAGTATTATTTTTTGCTTTACGTCTTTTCATACGTAATTTGCATTTATATGACAAGATTTGTGTTTCCAAAAACTATAATCTGCCCGCCATTTTTCCAAGTTTTAGTAATCGAAGTGAAGGCATTGTTACACATTGCTCATCTTATTGCTCAAGAACAAAACAGTAGATAGTGGTATATAGGTCAAAACGATCTTCACTGTACATCACATGTCATATATTATAGACCAAAATTTTAAATCACGACTAGTAATCTCTCGTGCATTTTATGAAACATATTCTCAGATTATTTTACCGAATATACAAAAGAAAGAGATATGTCCTTATTTTGACAACTCATCCTTTCGTCATCATTCTGACCCCCTTTCTGCGTAAACGTCAGATCCATCTCAAAGTTTTATCCACATAGCTTAATAGCGTTACACGCAAGGGGTCTCACCACAGGGAGAATCAAACAACTTTTGCGTGAATCTGACTTTGAGACTTCACATTTCACTTATTTCCAATGACCGCAAGATAACAGTCGCTGTCAACTGAAAGGTTGTTAAACTCACACACGCGATATATAATTATCTCTAATCACTTAATGACCACACATCACGAAACTTTAATAATTTTATACTTGCATTGTTTTTATTTTTTCACCTTTGTATAATGCACCAGCAAACCTTTCTAAGACGAATATTAGTACTTCACGCCACTCAATGCATAGCACGGCAAATACACCCTATACAAAGAATTATTTTTATCTAAAATTATAAAATAAATATGACTAAACAAGTTCAGAGAATTCCCTATGTTAATTAGTTAGGAGGGTCTATTTTAAGAAATGAATTCATGCAATCATGTACAGCATGACGTCTGCTCCTAGAAATTGGCTAACTTTACTTGGGCTGAGAAATATCTTCACAATACGGACTCCCCATAACAAACAAATCTAGCAAAGCAATAAACAGAGACAAATACAAATAACGCATACTCTTGATTTATTACAATATAATACGAGAGAGAGAGAGAGAGAGAGAGAGAGAGAGAGAGAGAGAGAGAGAGAGAGAGAGAGAGAGAGAGAGAGAGAGAGAGAGAGAGAGAGAGAGAGAGAGAGAGAGAGAGAGATATTGTTGGCGGTTTTGCATACAGACCTTAAAATTTGCGCCAGAGGCTTAAGAAAAGCACATAAAGTTTCTATTCTCAACTGATAACCTTTAAAGCTAAATATTTTTTTTTTCATTTCTGCGATCCACATAAACTGCTCAAAATGAAATCTATACATTTCCAAACGATGATAGATCCAAAACCTGCTAAGAAACATCCGGGTAACATTTAATTTAAATTCTAAAAGAAATGTTTGCTTAAAGTCCACAGTGGCTGTAAGACACATTAAATTGTTTATATGATCTTCCTAAGCATTCATAACAAAGTTTTATAAACTCTGAGTCAGACCAGAACTTCATACAACCAGATCGTATGTAACAATGTTTATAAGTTCCTGATCTGACCAGGAATTCATACAACCTGATCGTATGTAACAATGTTTATAAGCTCCTGGTCTGACCAGGAATTCATACAACCCAAGATCGTATGTAACAATGTTTATAAGTTCCTGGTCTGACCAGGAATTCATACAACCGATGATCGTATGTAACAATGTTTTTAAGTTCTTGGTCTGACCAGGAATTCATACAACCCATGATCATATGTAACAATGTTTATAAGGACCTGGTCTGACCAGGAATTCATACAACCCATGATCGTATGTAACAATGTTTATAAGTTCCTGGTCTGACCAGGAATTCATACAACCCATGATCGTATGTAACAATGTTTATAAGTTCCTGGTCTGACCAGAACTTCATACAACTCATGATCGTATGTAACAATGTTTATAAGGACCTGGTCTGACCAGGAATTCATACAACCCATGATCGTATGTAACAATGTTTATAAGGACCTGGTCTGACCAGGAATTCATACAACCCATGATCGTATGTAGCAATGTTTATAAGGACCTGGTCTGACCAGGAATTCATACAACCCATGATCGTATGTAACAATGTTTATAAGTTCCTGGTCTGACCAGAACTTCATACAACTCATGATCATAGATAACAATGTTTTATAAAGTCTGGTTCTGGCCAGGCATTCACACATTCCCTGATCATTTTGTAGCGATTTTTGTAAAGTCTGGCCAGGACATCATACAAGTCATATTGTAACAATAATTTATAAAATCTGGTTATGGCCAGGACTTCATTCCTTCTCTGATCATTTGTAAAAATGTTTATAAAGTGCAGTTCTTGTCAGGATTTCTTATAGCTTTTAAAACCAAAAGAATACAAATTTTGTTGACAATTCAGCTTTTCGTAATAATAGAAATCGCACAAGATGAAACTTACCCCCAAAACTGTGTGAGTTTTTTTTTTTAGGACAATAAGGAGCCAGAGTCGATACCACTAATAAAATATGAACAGCTTTAGCTGCATTTCATCACAGTGTTTCCGGTAAATTGCTAGTCTAACTCTTGAAGTGTCATTAATTCAAGACCATTACTGGTGATATATTTTCCCATTAGTAGTTTTCCTCAGGCATCTAATTTTAGCAGCAGGCCACTAAATTTGCTTCAATACTATACATTGGCTATTGCTTTTTATGGATCCATTGTGAAATAGAGAAGTGTGTTGTGATATCAAACCAAATTTAGATTATTGCTGTAATTTTTGCGGATAACGGAATTGTTGATGCTTTCAATTTAAACTTCTTGATGGATCATGATGTGTTAAACCTCAGTTTTACAGACTACCATAAATACGCAATTGCATTTACACTTAGGATTATGTTCCAGTTACGTTAAATAATAATAATAATAATAATAATAATAATAATAATAATAATAATAATAATAATAATAATAATAATAATAATAATAATAACAATAATAATAACAATAATAATAATAATAATAATAATAATAATAATAATAATAATAATAATAATAATAATAATAATAATAATAATAATAATAATAATAATAATAATAATAAAGAATGTGTTAAATAAATGGCATATCAAATCACCATCCTAACTAGAAGACTCCATTAAAAATATTTACCTATGAAAAGGAAAGTTATCTTGAGAATATCAGGATTTCTGCAAATTTCCGAAAAATAATTGATCACGGCGTCAATGGTTTCCTTGTTTCCATAATTTGTTTGAGTACCTTTCTGTCAGCTTCACATAAAGAACTGGTCTTACAAATTACTTACATGTAGTGCTGATATAATTTTCCTAGAGAATATTAATTTACCTTTGACAGAAATGAGGATAAAAAGGCAACAAAAATTAAGATACGTAAAATTGTTTCCAATATCTAAAGACCCCTGCTGGAACAGAAAACTATAATTTTGAATATGGTACCAACTGGTCTCGTCGTATTGGATGTGTCTGAGCCAAAAATATGATTGTTCAGATATATCAATCAGTCATTCTTAGAACCTCCCCATCTCATATCTACAACCAAAAGCAGGGCCAGTAACTGCTGACTAAGCTCCTCCCTCTTTATCCCATTCGTTCCGTCAATAGGAGACACTAGATTTGACCTGATGGCTTTCTTCGTTTCTGGTCTTCAGCCTATAAGACGTCTAAAAGCTTAGCACTGCCGACATTCCACGTCATTAGCAAATCGGATGGCTATTAATTTGTACCTGCTGACCTAGTGCCTCTTCATCTCATACCTACAACTAATAGGAAGACTACCAGCTTGGGCCTGTTAACTTAGTACCTCCGTATCACATAACTACAGCGAATAGAAGGGCCACTATATAGGCCTTCTGACTTAGCAACTCCATATCGTATACCTACTGCCAGTAGGATGGATACTAGCTTGGGCCTGCTAACTTAGTACCTTCTTGTCTCATAGCTATAGCTAATAAGAGAGCTAATAGGTTGGGCCTCTTGACTTAATACCGTCTCATCTCAGAGCTATAGCCAATAGGAGGGCTACTAGTTAGGCCTGCCAACTTAGAACCTCATCATCTCATACCCTCAGCCATTTGAGAGGCTACTTGCTAAGCCTGCTAACTTAACATCTCCTTATCTCACACCTATAGTAATTACCAGGTGAAACAATGTAATGATATTAGCTTAGGCCTACTGCGAATAATTATATAAAGTTATACAATGACTTCGGCTTGTGGATAACGTAGCTTTAATATTGTATCACTCATATCTCTACGATGTCTGCAGTGTGGCATTTTATAGTGATGTCTAACGTTAGAGCATCATGCTGCACACATGGAGCATCATGTTTCACCCACTCACATTATCCTGACACCAGGCTGACCAGAACTAACACTAACGATAACCTCCTAATGCTTAAAAGCCAAACAAGACAGCTGTTAGTACCATTTTTATAAGTCTTTGATATGACTGGGCCGGGGTTCGAACCCACGACCTCCCTCACCCTCGGCGGACACTCTAACTACTAGACCACCGGAGCGGTTTTCGCTATGTGGAGATGCTACTAGAAACTGGTCAACATTATAGGAAATATGAATGATCTGGAAACCTGAAAACTTTCGTTGTAATTTTGAAACAGGAATTTGTTCTTTTTAATATAAAGCCTTCAAAATTTGAATCATTAAAAAGGACGTTCAGCGGAAATGAGCGCTGGCGGTGCTTAGAGCAACTTTCAGAACTTTTATATCAAATTAAAAGTAAAAAGGATGAAATATAAGCGGTAACAGAACATGTTGATAACATCCAACAGTGCCAAATATTATAAAAAAAACAATATGAATATTATAAGAAACAAGCTCAATATTATAAGAAACAATCTCAATATTATCAGTAACAATATGAAGTATTATATAAATAAACAATAACAAGCTAAATATGAAACTTCGATACTTCTTACTCTCTTCTAACCAAAGCTCTCCTAAATCCTTTTGTAAACACATTTTAGTCTAATACAATGCTTTAACACATTCGGAGTCACTGAAATTAATCGCTACAGTGTTTCTCATTGACGTGGTAAAGCTGGAAACATATACGCTTCTGTCTTTTCCCTGTGAGCAATTTTGTTCATCTGTATGTTAAATAACTATGTATATCACATCTTGCTCTTTTCATGAAGATCGACGAATCGAACACGCCCGTTTCAACCTGTTTCTAAAGCAAACGTGTCAGATCATTACATCTGACTTATCTGGAAATATGAACAAACATATGACACAAATTATTGACATTTCATATCATAAAAATTATTGATATTACATAAAAAATTATTGATATTAAATATCATATAAATTATTGATGTTACATAAAATTCAAATCAGTGAAACTGCATAAAATACAAATCATGGATATTACATATCATGCAAATTATTGAGATTACACATTATATCATTTTAAAAATAATCCTACCTTTAACTTTTGTGTTCTCTGTCACATCCGCGCAAACGCGCCCCTTGAGCATCTCTCCCGCATAGTAAACTTCTTTATCCAACTCTATTTCAAATCTCTGTACGTAATCCATCCTTGAAACCAAGGTGCTGCGATAATAATAATAATAATAATAATAATAATAATAATAATAATAATAATAATAATAATAATAATAATAAAAAATTAATAATAATAATAATAATAATAATAATAATAATAATAATAATAATAATAATAATAATAATAATAATAATAATAATAATAATAATAATTGGCGGCAGAACTAATATAAACCTTGCTATGCATCTGCATAAGTTAGACAAATTCCACAGAAAAGTTATAATTTTGCACGAGGCTATCCCGAGATAAAATTATTTTGAAGAAGGGAGGTGTTCCTGATCCAGCACTGAAGCATTAAAAAAAATATTTTTCTCACATTCCTGAACGAATAGTGAGGTTATAATTGATTTAAAATATATATGGTGAATATTGAAGTATCAACCAGCAAAACACCCATTGAATATTTCGTCATTATAAGACTGAGTACAAAGTTAGATTCACAAATGACGTTTAAGAACATAACATAATTGCATTGATTTGACGTATGCGAAAAGCACGCAGTCACTATAATACACGATTCATACAGAGTCGTTTGAAGACGTTTGCGAGCCCTAGGCACAAACACCAAACTGCTAACACACCCCGGCACCGACATTTTGTTTTGGGGCCGCCAGAAGAAGATAATCTAAGTTGGAATCCATTTCACACATATTTACCTATGTATTTTAGAGTTGCTAAATCTTCATTGTTGAACAATGGAAGTAGTTTAATCACATTTTAGCGTATTCGTATTCGCCGAGACAGATAGGGCTATGCCAATAGACATCGCCCAACTTGTGCATTGCAGATAGCTGGGGCAATGATACAAATGTTAACGGTAAAAAATTAGTCCGCTCTTATCTATAAGAGTAGTTGAGGACAACAAAATTAATGATATAGTCCAGGATTCAACTTTGATCTAAATTTGATTTATATTTCATAAATAATACTAAGAATATGAACAAAATAAAATAAAAATAAAAATAATGATTCCAACTTAGATACTTTCTTTTCTTCAAAATCGGATCATATAAACGTCTTGTTTGTGAAACACCTAACTCCAGTTGCTGGTAGTAATATTTATCTTGATTATTGTGAAAAAATGGTCACGTGACGATGTAACTGGGAGTAGTTGCAACTTTTCAGCTGTAGAAGGTCAAAAAAGTCTCCGAGTCACGATCAATGCGACTAACGAGAGATAAGAATTTTACCCCAATGTCGTTCCGGTTTAAACATATCCAGTTTGGTAGCGAATGTAACAAAAATACTACATAACTGTCCAGTTATTATCCTTCAACGGGGCAAAAGGAGTCATGCGAACGATACATACTGACTAGCAATCATAAAGCCATAAAGAACAAAATTATTTTCAAAGTTTGTACGCTTGAATTGATAATAGTCGCATTCTTCGTTGTTTTTTTTTTCTCGATACGCTACTTGGAAATTTCATTCAGCAGTAAGTTCATTTTTTCCTCGCATGCTCTTTAGTTAGTATATTTATAACTGTTCAATGTAATGTGTTTATCACCAAGAACTTCTCACTTCCAAGAGCGAAACTTAACACTACAAAGACTTTTAATAAAAAAAACAAAATAACACACACAGACACACACACATACACACATATGTATGTATGTATATATATATATATATATATATATATATATATATATATATATATATATATATATATATATATATATATATATATATATATATATATATATATATATATATATATATATATATATATATAACCTAGAATCCGGTGGCTTTTCTTTTTCTCAACGATCTTTTAAATTTATTGTTTCCATGTAAAATTAAAATCACCAGACTCAGATATATCGGCTTTTTAGAAAACGGATTAGCGGAATTTTCAAATTTGGCGTGAAGAGTCTGTTCTTACTAAAAGTGTGTGTGTGTGTGTGTATGTGTGTTTATTGTTAACGTAGCTTTAACAATTTTACAGTCATATCGCTACGATGTCTGCAGTGTGGGAGTTTATATTAACGTTTAGACAATTTGCATCATGCACTACCAACTCACATTATCCTGACACTAACCTCTTAATGCCGAATGCCAAGCGTGGCAGCTGTTAGTACCATTTTTGTACGTATTTTGGTATGACTCGGCCGGGGTACGAACCCGCGACCTGCCTCATCTGAGGCAGACGCTCTAACCATATAGGCCACCAAAGAGGTGTTAATTACAAATGGGCATATTGTTGCAAATGTATTGTAAACTGTTAAATCAAATTACGGTAGAGATAAAGTAAAGTTACAATAACTTTCTGTCTTCTTTTTGATATGTCTGTGTTCGTTGAATGATTATTTGTGTGTTTGATAGGTGTCAAATTACAATGGCTACAATTTTAATTATTTTACCTGTTTTTTTTTTTTCTAACTTCTTTGGTTAATGTGC
Source organism: Potamilus streckersoni (assembly GCA_016746295.1). Lineage (NCBI taxonomy): Eukaryota > Metazoa > Mollusca > Bivalvia > Unionida > Unionidae > Potamilus > Potamilus streckersoni. Next base: position 1,458,980 of record JAEAOA010001195.1, read on the forward strand.
CTGCCAAGAACGGTGTGGGCTCAAATTCTGCCCATACCGTGACGTGTAAGCGTACTTGTTGTGTCTCTTGGCAAGGCTATTTACATCAAATGCTTGCCACAATATCACCTTATATGTGTTGATGTAGAAGTTAACACCTTTAATTCAATAAATCAGTTATATATCCTCTACATTTTGACTTGCTACTCGACTTTTAATATAATTATTAGAAACGTAAATTGCATTACAAAGATGATGACGAGGAAACCATTGTCGACGTATTGCTAATTAGCTTGTATATTTGACAGCCCTACAATTTCGTAGAGAGACGAAATGCTGCAAAAAGTAAAACTTAATTCTATCTGTTATTTTTTTTTCTAAATTGAAGATCAGTGTCTGTTTCAGAAGATATACAAAGAAAAAGTCAATGGCTTCTGGTGTCATTTTGTACAGGTTGTTGACTCAATAATACCCTAACGACACTTATTTTGTTTTTCGTGAGAAGCATACAAACAAACCAACAAGCAGTCTGTTATAGCATGTTTCGTCAATCTTTATAATCAACCAATCTCTCTCTCTCTCTCTCTCTCTCTCTCTCTCTCTCTCTCTCTCTCTCTCTCTCTCTCTCTCTCTCTCTCTCTCTCTCTCTCTCTCATCTGTTTAATACATTCTAATTTCCTTTTCCTTGCATGGCTAATAAATCCATTTCTTTTTTCACAACATAACAAAATCTTTATAACCTCAAAAACTACATATTGATGGCGCATGCGTATTTCACAACTTAATGGTAGAAAGTAATAAACTGCAACTTCGTAAAACCGAAGCCTCAAGATCGAATTTTATCTTTAGTCCATATACTTGACACTGATAAAGACGGGGGTTGACAGTATGCCAGTGTCCATATACTTGACACTGATAAAGACTAGGGTTTACAGTATGCCAGTGTCCATATACTTGACACTGATAAAGACTAGGGTTTACAGTATGCCAGTGTCCATATACTTGACACTGATAAAGACTTGGGTTTAGAGCATGTCAGTGTCCATATACTTGACACTGATACAGACTAGGGTTTACAGTATGCCAGTGTCCATATACTTGACACTGATAAAGATTATGGTTTACAGTATGCCAGTGTCCATATACTTGACACTGATAAAGACTAGGGTTTACAGTATGCCAGTGTCCATATACTTGACACTGATAAAGACTAGGGTTTAGAGCATGCCAGTGTCTATATACTTGACACTGATAAAGATTATGGTTTACAGTATGCCAGTGTCCATATGCTTGACACTGATAAAGACTAGGGTTTACAGTATGCCAGTGTCCATATACTTGACACTGATAAAGACTAGGGTTTAGAGCATGCCAGTGTCCATATACTTGACACTGATAAAGATTATGGTTTACAGTATGCCAGTGTCCATATACTTGACACTGATAAAGACTAGGCTTTACAGTATGAAGTCATTGCACTATTAAGGGCACCAGCTTTAAATTGAATTATTCATAATTAAATACCTGTAGGTAAATCATTAAAGAAATATTTAAATCTGTTTGTTATCTAACTATGAGTGACGCTATTAATTTGTATTAATGATCAATACGATTTTTTTTCTAAATTAAATACCAGTGCTAAGCATGTGGCATCACGTTTGATGCTTTATCGACTGATACCGATAAAACGGTATTCTAAAAGCCAGATTAAATCTATTGATTTTTAAACGAAAAAGTCTGTACATAGGGCCTACATTATCCATAACTCATATTTTCTTGACTCATATGAAAGGATTTCAGAACGACCAGGTAAGAGTCGTTATGACTAAACTAGCCTTATAGGATAAATTACGTCTGATCAATAAGCATGAATCCGTACGAAAACTACATTGAAGAAACTGTGGGGGGGGGTGCAGAGGGATTCAACATTGTAACATCCACCGTTTCGGATATTCCAAAGAAAAATGGAATTCTGCAACTATTATTTTGATAACAACATTCAACTATTTGACAAACTGAATGATCTTGTGTGATAATGGTTTATTCAAGCTGGAACCACACACACACACACACACACACACACACACACACACACACACACACTGAAAACCTCTGGAATTCGATCTTGAGGCTTCGATTTTATGGAGTTGCAGTATGACCTCGCTTTTAAGTCGAGTTCAACTGCAAACTGCATATATCTTGATAGCATAATACGTGAACAGATATGCGTCTTTGCAGCTTATTACGAGTAATACATAGAACAAGCTATATAGGCCCTGATCTCTGGCGCATTTTACGGCGGAATATCAAGTTCTATGATGATTTTTAAGGCACGAATCTTATAGTCAAAACAATGACAGAACAAACGGCAAAGGACATGCTTGACCTGGCTGCTTTCCTGGCACTATAGACGGTATTTCTTTCCTGAAAAATTATTTTTAACATTTCCCTTTTCTTATGTTTGCAAACTTGTATATTGTGGTCAGTGTAACTGTACATAGAACTTTAAAACGCGCACGTTCTTGTGGTGAAGTGTGGTACCTCAGAGCAATGGAACCACATTACCACCCCAATATACATATCCTTATAGTGTAGAGCGGTACCTCAGAAGAATAAAGCCACATTTTCACATGTATTTATATCACTAACAGGACATTCTTGTCTTGTCTGAAGAATGCATCCGATGAAAAAAACTGCTTATATGTTCTCTCGAAATGCACGGGGACTTGTATAAAGTATATACATTTTGACATGTCCTCTAAAAACTGTAACGAATTTTAAGAGTCATCATACTGCATTAGACGTAATGAAAGTTGTAATTGGTAATCTTCAATCTCTCCTTTTAGGGTAAAGTAAATACACGTGACCACTTAAGCAAGTTGAAGACTCCATCTTAAAAAATAGGGTCTCCGATACTAAAACTGTGTTCACCATGCAAGGGCTGATCCTGGAATGTCGTTTGCTTTTGCTGAGGGTGGATGGAGGTGGCGGCATAAACAATTAGGCAAGGGGCCAGCGAGAGTGAGGCCCAGAGGAGAAGCCCAAAGGCCCAAGGAAGTACTTCAATGTAAAGCTTGTGTCCAAGGTGTGACTTCAACCATTTAACTGTAACGAAAACCTACAATCGTTCCGGTTGTTCACACACAGGTATGGGGAGTAGTGTCCTTGCCCTGTAACGTGTCGCTCTGCTAAAACGGCTTCAGCGGTTTCGCAAGATTGCTTTTCAAAACTAATACGTAAAACAACATTTTCACGATTAATGTTTCAAATATGGTCAAAAAGAATTGTAGACTATTACGGACAAAATGAATTGCAGAGTATTATGTGCAAAAAGAGTTATAGACTATTAAGGGCAAAAAGACGGGTGTGCTACTAAGGGCAAAAAGAACCGCACCCTTTCAAGGGCAAATAGGTGCAGACTATAAGGGCAAAAAAGAATTGTAGACTATTAAGGGCAAAATAGTTATAGAATATTAAGGGCAAAAAGAATTGTAGAGTATTGAAAATCGCATCAATTCTGATTTTGCCAAAGATCAAACGGTTGTTGGATCATCATTGTACGTTTATACTACCTCGAAATTAAGACGCAGCATTTTGTAATTATCACGTGCAATTATTGCGCCTAATCTTTAAAGGGCAAAGTTCAAAACAGCCATAGGTCTCAAGTAAAGGGTATACCGAACATGGTTTATCTGAAGTCATTTGTTGGACCTCAGTTGGCAAAACAAATGCTTACATTCATTAATCACGTTGAAAGAGAATGAATGCCATTTTTTGTTCAACACTGTCTATTAGAGTTACTTAGTTAATGAATGAAATGATAGCTTGTAATTGATGAGTACAGACTTGGATGTAATTTGTAAGTTATTTTTGTTCTGGTGTTTCTGAGCCGTTAAAATTCGATTGGTGTTGAAAACATACGCGGTAAGAGGGAAATAGCAAAATCAACATGAGGTTATTAGTGAGGTTCGTTACAGCTTACATCAGTCTTTATCACTATACATCACTTAAGCAGTCAAATTGTATGTGTTATTGGCATGGAAAAATTAATTCGACTTGATTTACATTACAAATACTCCACTGTCAGCGATTTTTTAAAGTCATGTTTTAGTTGTTTCCATCCACTGTCAGCGATTTGACGGTGGATATAAAATGTACATTCTTTAGCAAGTTGTACGATGGATGTAACGGGTAAATCGAACAAAGATGATAATTAAGAAGATGGGGCCCAAGTATTTATCTTTAATAACAAATGTACTTGAACTCTTCGTATGCATTATCCTAAATGGACCACGAGGATCAATCTCTTTAATTCTTTTAATCCGCTTAATCCTCTGTAACCCTGGTGCTCCACACCCTATCCCAGCAAAAGGTCAGTTGTTTCCATCCACTGTCAGCGATTTGACTGTGGATATAAAATGTACATTCTTTAGCAAGTTGTACGATGGATGTAAAATCACTACAGTCAGTAGTTGTGCGCGTGTGTGTGTGTGTGTGTGTGTGTGTGTTTGTGTGGTTGTGTGACTTAGACTTTTAACGAAGTTTAAATTTTTTTAGTCATTTTTTAGTTGTTTCCAAACACTGTCAGCGATTCTTTTAGTTGTTTCCATCCACTGTCAGCGATTTTTTTAGTCATTATTTTAGTTGTTTCCATCCACTGTCAGCGATTTGACGGTGGATATAAAATGTACTTTCTTTAGCAAGTTGTACGATGGATGTAAGATCACTACAGTCTGTGTGTGTGTCTGTGTGTGTGTGTGTGTGTGTGTGTGTGTGTGTGTGTGTGTGTGTGTGTGTGTGTGTGTGTGTGTGTGATTTAGACTTTTAACCGAAGTTTAAATTTTTTTAGTCATATCGCTTCGATGTCAGCAGTGGGACAATTTATAGTGATATCAAGTTTTGAGAGATCATCATGATATCCCCCGCCCCAGTCACATTATCTTGACACCAGGCCGACCAGTCGTAACACTATTTTTTAAAGTCTTTGGAATGACTCAGCCGGTGTTCGAACCAGCGACCTCCCACATCTGGGGCGGACGCTCTAAACACTAAGCCACCGTAGCGATCCAGTAGTTTTGTAAGTTGTACGATTGATATCAGATACATACAATGTTTAGTTCCTATAGCTGTACGATCGATGTACGATAAATAAACTGGTATCTAAATATGTACCATCGATTTAAAATAAATACAGTGTTTTGTAATTAAATTATGCGATCGATATAAGATACATACAGTGTTTAGTATTGATGGTTTTACAATATGAGATAAATACATTAGGTAATATCTATAGTTGCGCGATCAATTAAGGTACAGTTTTTAGTGTTCATAATTGTAATATCGATATAATATATATATATATATATATATATATATATATATATATATATATATATATATATATATATATATATATATATATATATATATATATATACGTTAGTATAGATGGTTGTACGATCGATAGAAGATGAATACACTATTTAATGTAGATAGTTGAAAGATGGATATAAGACAGATACAGTATTTAGTATGGATAGTTGTACGAAGGATATAAGATAAATACAGTATTTGGTATCTTAAAGTGTACTATCGATATAAGACAAACACATACGTACACATTATTGTATTATCGATGTAAGATAAATACAGTATTTAGTTTCTATAGTTGTTTGATATGTGTATGATAAATATTGTATTTAATGTTCATAGTTGTGCGATCAATATAAGATAGATACATTATTTAGTATCGAGTTTTTATACGATCGATGTAAGATATGTATAGTGTTTAATAATTTTAATTGTACGATCGATATAAGATAATACACTGTTTAATATCGATGTTTGTACAGTGGATATAAAATAAATATAGTATTCAGCATCCACAGTTATACGATCGATGTAAGAAAAATACAATATTTGGTATATATAGTTGTATAATTGATTTAAGAAAAATACAATCAATAACTTGTACGATCGATACAAAGCAAATACATTATTTAGTATATTTTTATATGATCAATGTAAAATAAATACATTATTTAGTATTTATACGTATATACCAAACTGAAACTGTTCTGGTTATACATGTGCAGTAATAACTTCCAGAAGCATTGGTCAGAAATTGTTAGCTTGCTGATTTGCGCTAGATTTGAGTGAATTTGAATTAGATGTGTGTGTGTGTGTGTGTGTGTGTGTGTGTGTGTGTGTGTGTGTGTGTGTGTGATTCTAGAGACGCTGTCCTGAAAAACGCCATGAATTTTTAAGAGTTATAAGTTTCATACGCGTTAAAAACTTTTTCGTACGATTTTGCCTTTGGAGTTAGTTGAAAGAGTGAAATGTCCTAGTATAACTATTTGTTTAGATGCTGATGATCTGGTTCTTTTTCATTTGTTTTTCTTTTTTTCTCTCTCTTTCTTATACGCATTAGTATTAGTAGATGCTTTGCCAGCTTCCACGGAATGAGAGGCGACAAAAAATTTGGCACTGGTTAGCGTGCTTGGAGAGCCGCGGGTCCTGAGCGATATGGTTTTGGTAGAGATGAGTTGTCCGGTAGGAAGGGTTATCCGTGTACATGAATTTTTCTCTTGGTAAGCAGGACGAGCATACGTTTTTGACCTGTTCGAGACGTGCTTGTTGATAAGGCTTTTTCTCCAATGTACATTTAAAGTTATCGTGTGTGTGTGTGTGTGTGTGTGTGTGTGTGTGTGTGTGTGTGTGCGCGCGCGTTTGTGTGTGTGAGCTTTCGTATAATGGATAGTGGCAGTTCTGTCGGAATAGTTCATTGTTCTGAGACAGATCTATAATCATGTTTTGGAATCAAGAATTGGATTAGTGGGTACGTCAGAGGGGTAATCATTTGTGATTAATGACCACACGTAGGACATTTGAGATCACTCGGGGGCGAATGATTTTCGAAGACGAGAGTTAGGAAACAAACCTAGGGCATGTACCATATTTCAAGCACGTATAGCTTTGTTAGATTTAATGTATTATTTGTTTGATTATGGGGAGTCGCTGTTGAAAATATATTTCTTATACAGAGTAATTAGCCAGTTATTAGGCGTAGACATCATACTTTACAATATTCCCATGACTTTATAAAGCATGGATGAGTTTAATAACAAGGAACCTGTCTAATTTCGTAACCTAAGAACTAAGGAACCTGTTTAATTTTGTAACCTAAGGTATTCTAGGGATTTTTTTTTATCAAGAATTGTTTAATAAATTTATGATAGTAATAATTTTGTATGTTAGGTGTTTGGGTCATGTTACATGGTTTGTATTTTGAAATACTGATCTATAGCTTTTAATGCGTAATGATAAATCTCAATATTATGAAGCAAGAAAAACCGTGCAAATGTGAATTTAAAATCTAGTGAATGTGTAGCAGTGTGTTGACTTAGAGGAAAATGATTGATATTATTAGTGTGTTTATGAATCCTTCAGTTGACAACGTCTGTTCTATTGAAATCGTTTGAAACAGGAGAAACGTCGCCCTCAAGCAAAGTCGCAGGCAGGTACGTGTTTGATACTCTAGGTAGTGACGTGCGGTAAGGTTCCTTTCATGTTATTATGTTAGTAGTTGTAATATCAACGAGAGATTAGAAGAAAAAAATACCACATTATTTAATTACAGTAGTATGTAGGTGAATTTATTTATTTTCGGGGTTGGGGTCCATTTTGTATTTTCGAAGAAATAAACAATTGTTACCGAGGCAGATGAAAAAAAACCGAGGTCATTCGTTCTTGGAGTCTTGCTTGTTATATCTCATTTTAGGCATGGTGGTTTGGATGACCATTACAGTTGATTTCCGCAGAAGTTAAATGGTTGAACAAAAAAAGTTAGCTTTTGTGCCACTAAATATTTTCAAAAGTTGTGTATGTCTGTGAGTGCTGTAAATAGACCATATAAGGATTCCATATGATACACTCATGTCGGGAAGACGACACTTATACGATTCGATACGACACTCGTGTGGAGAACATATCTGACAGCACTACACTTATTTATAAACAGAGCAATGTTAATGTGAAAAGAAAGCGATTTAACAAGAAAATATCGAGCAGTCTGACAAAACATTATTGTTATGGCCATTGATTGTGTTTTGGTACGATTCTTAACCGAAGTCTGGATGCCTTATATTAATGTCTTTCCCTGGAGTATTGGAAATTTGGAATGGTAAAGAAGTGGACTGAAGCACATTCGAATACAGAGGCAAAACAATAATCTAGATTAATTACAGACAATTATGTTAATGAAAATTAGGTAGATCGGTTCCTACTATCTGTATACGTCTGGACATTTATTTCTTACCATTATTTATCCAATGATATCCTGTGGAATCCAGTGATAAGAGTTTTCTTCTGTTTGGTATATAGGTGTAACCAGTGATAAAAGCTTTCCTTTGTGTTTGGTATATAGGTGTAACCAGTGATAAAAGCTTTCCTTTGTGTTTGGTATATAGGTGTAACCAGTGATAAGAGCTTTCCTCTGTGTTTGGTATATAGGTGTAACCAGTGATAAGAGCTTTCCTCTGTGTTTGGTATATAGGTGTAACCAGTGATACGAGTTTTCCTTTGTGTTTGGTATATTGGTGTAACCAGTGATAAGAGCTTTCCTCTGTATTTGGTATATAGGTGTAACCAGTGATAAGAGCTTTCCTTTGTGTTTGGTATATAGGTGTAACCAGTGATAAGAGCTTTCCTCTGTGTTTGGTATATAGGTGTAACCAGTGATTAGAGTTTTCCTCTGTATTTGGTATATAAATGTAACCAGTGATAAGAGTTTTCCTTTGCGTTTGGTATATAGGTGTAACCAGTGATAAGAGCTTTCCTCTGTGTTTGGTATATAGGTGTAACCAGTGATAAGAGCTTTCCTCTGTGTTTGGTATATAGGTGTAACCAGTGATAAGAGCTTTCCTCTGTGTTTGGTATATAGGTGTAACCAGTGATAAGAACTTTCACCAGTGATAAGAACTTTCCTCTGTATTTGGTATATAGGTGTAACCAGTGATAAGAGCTTTCCTTTGTGTTTGGTATATAGGTGTAACCAGTGATAAGAGCTTTCCTCTGTGTTTGGTATATAGGTGTAACCAGTGATAAGAGTGTTTGGTATATAGGTGTAACCAGTGATAAGAGCTTTCCTCTGTGTTTGGTATATAGGTGTAGCCAGTGATAAGAGCTTTCCTCTGTGTTTGGTATATACGTGTAACCAGCGACAAGAGCTTTCCTCTGTGTTTGGTATATAGGTGTAACCAGTGGCGTCACTAGAGGGTGAGGCAGGGTGTGGATTACACCGTATGATACCATGAAAAGGGGTGACACAAAAATGACTGTCTAAACAATTTTAAATTTTTTGCCCAGGATGGAGGTCCACGTGAGTAACACCATGGGTATCACCAACCCTGCTGATGACACTGCCTTCTGGGACAGTCCTTATTAAGGACTCTCGATCGATCAATCGATAGATGTTGTCGATTTGGAATAAGAATGTAACTCCTTTATCGCCACTGGGTGTAACTTTATAATTGTAATTTCATGTGCATGCCTTGCAATTCTAAATCGTAATCCAATGAATGTTTGCATTTAATTAAGTGTTAAATTCCTCTTGTCTTGCAATAAGATTTTATACAAATCGAATCCTTAATCTGTTTACACCCTATTTCGAGAATGAGCATATAATCGTGTGGGTTCGGACAAGATTGCGTGGAAGCTACATGATCTATGGTCTAAAGCGCTGTCCGTTACGGATCACTGCCATCTCACTTCTGTCTGCATGGGTTCGAGTCTAAGATTCGGCGAATGTGGATAGGTGAGAAAGCATGCCGGTAGCTTTTTGTGGGTCAAAGGTTCTTTTGGGTGATTTTCCGGTTTCTTCCTCTACCATTAATACTGGCCGCCATGTATAGCCTATCGTGTGCTGAGAAATGGCGTTAAGACCCACAAAAACAACAACTCTCTCTCTCTCTCTCTCTCTCTCTCTCTCTCTCTCTCTCTCTCTCTCTCTCTCTCTCTCTCTCTCTCTCTCTCTCTCTCTCTCTCTCTCTCTCTCTCTCTCTCTCTCTCTCTCTCTCTCTCTCTCTCTCTCTCTCTCTCTCTCTCTCTCTCTCTCTCGCTTAAGGATAATGTACTTATGACCAATTTTATTACCATGATTGATAATGTTTATCGGCCAATCCTATCGTTTGGGACAGGTGGCATTATGACTTAATACCATCAATGTGTACCGAATGATTTGTTCGGCTAAATTAAAGGTCACCAGAACTTGAACACTAAGCGGTCGCTGTTAGATATTCACGTAAGATGGTGGAAATCGGATTTGAGAGAGAGAGAGAGAGAGAGAGAGAGAGAGAGAGAGAGAGAGAGAGAGAGAGAGAGAGAGAGAGAGAGAGAGAGAGAGAGAGAGAGAGAGAGAGAGAGAGAGAGAGAGAGAGTAATCATTATAGGATCAAATGATCAAAGTTGGGTATTTATCGATGTGTAAATTTTACGTAATCAATCACAAAGTAAATAAAGTCCTATGGACTTTATGTAAGCTTTGTGAGTGTTTGGATAAAATTTGCACATGGATAAATACCCAACCATGATCATTTAAGCCTTATAATTCCAATTAGCTTCCTTTCTAACATCAGATTTGAAAATGTAATCAACAAAACATTTACTTTTATGTACTTCTAAATTTTCTTTCATTAGCCTCTTAATTTCGATAGAATACATAGCCGTATCTTCGCTAGCCAAGATTCATTGATTTTTTAATACTGTGATACGAGGTAGAATGTCATACCGGGTCATGCCAGTGATATATTGTTATAATCATTACATTAATATACAAAAATGGTTGTTGCCGTTATATATTCTTTTTAAAATTACGCTTGCATATGGCATGTGTTGTTATAGCAACGTGTCGTTGTTACTTTCTACGCAGTTTCATCTTTCAAAAGCAAAATCGTGTCCATGTTTAGTGAGACCCCATTGTTGTCATGACCCTGACCTGTAATAACTACTGCTGTAACATGTTGTCGAGGTGAAATGCAATAATTTCGAAAGATCGGCTTCTAAACCCTGCATTACGTCTTCATCGATAAAAGTGGTGAGTGCTGGAGTGCAGGAAGGTCTACGCAATTACATTCTTTTAACTTCTAATGTTAGATTTTAATATGTGGCTTGTCATTTTTGATCAAAAATCATAGAAGTGGATGGGTAGGAGCTTGTTGATATCATTAGAGTGTAAAGCGTTGATATAGATAAAACTTAAAATGAAACGATCTGGATACAGGGAACCAAAAGTAGTCCGCATAATTTATGAATGTGTAAAAATTCCAGATCAGAGTCACGTGACCGTTGACATCCAATCAAAATGTACACAACGCAGTCTGTTCATAAAATTTGGAATTTTTCAACATCAAAGCTACTTAGGTTAAGAATCACGTTGTTATCAAATGAATAATATATAACTCTGTACGCCATTTGCTTTGAAAGGCTATCGTTAAATAACATTTTTGTAAAATAAAATAGAAATATGAATAATTAGAAACAGGACCCCATTTTGTTGTAGGGCTTCTAGTACTTGAGGTAGAAGTGGTTTAGAAGCAACGTAAGATATTTATTAAATGTTCTCTTATCATTTTTAAAATGGAGTCTGTAAAATATAAATATCCCAAAAGTTCTTACACCGATACATTAATGTCTGAAAGAGGAAAATGACTGAAAATGCATTCTGATAACTTCCTATTGGGTGTTTTTATGCCTCCTTTTTTGGCTATTGAAGCGTACACTTACGCACTCGAGTGCTGTTCAGCCATGCCAAAAGCTTTCAGTCTTTATATTTTTAAATAATACTTTGGGTTTTTTGTAACAGGAAGTAAACGTACCCACCAAGTTGAGTAAAATTCAGATAGCGATGTATTTGCGTAGAATAAAAGTGGAACTTGCAGTATTGTGAATTAAATTCCAATTCATCATAAATGCCCTATCGAAAGTGAAAATGTATAGACTGTTCCGAATGAATTCCAAAAGTCTTGAATGTCCTGATATATCAATAGTCTTAAAGTCTCACAATGATGTAATCCAGAACACCTTTGAATGCGTCCTCAAAGACCTAATATTAGTGCTTTGGTCGAAAAAAAATCAATGAACACTTTGTAATGCCAATGAATAATTAAGAAATTTATGATTCCTCTCAAATTTTATCTGATCACAACTAAAAAGGATTATACTGACTGATCTTACCATACGAATGAATACTTTACATAGTCCTTTATATACAGACTGTCAACTGACCTATGACGCAACAAAATGCCCTGAATGTGGGTTTTTCAAATAGAAAAATGAAAAATTCCATCAAATATTGTCAACAAGTTCGCTTCCAATATATTTTAATGTCATTCTCAAATCCAAGTAAACGTATTTAAAATGAAGGCAATAGTCAGGTAGGCAAATTCTCTACCCTTCAGCACTGAGAAAAATGAAATATATGTAGCAGAAGCTACCTCAAGATTGATAAAGATTTGTAATGTTGTTTATTTTGGCGCATAATTACACACACACACACACACACACACACACACAGAGAAATGTTATCTAGAACTGGTAAAAATGCTGCATTGAACAAATGCCTCGTTTTAATTTGGTATGTCTAAATGTTATATGATTGTACATTGATAGCTTCGTTATATTTTCATGGCCAAAAATGAACAGTATGGGCAAAATTCTGTGTTCAGAAAATGTTTTTTTTCTGTATTATTTTATAGATGACATGAATAACCGAACTCCAGAAGACATGAATTACTAGACAAGTGAAGACGTGAATTACTATACAAGAGAAGACGGGAATTACTAGAGAAGGAAGACGGGAATTACTAAATAAGTGAAGACGGGAATTACTGAATTAAACAGGATGTGAATTACTGGCCAAATCACACTTGAATTAATGGATAACAGAGGACGCTTGATTGGAAATTACTAGGCTATAGAGGAAGTGAATTATTAAACTATTCAGGATGTGAATTACTGGACATACCATGACTTGAATTATGTATTTTTGCATAGGACGTTTGATTGAAAATTTCTGGATTATAGAGAGAAAATGTGAATTACTGGACAATGGAGGACGAGAATTACTGGAAAATATCAGGATGTGAATTACTAGACTACAGAAGACGCTTGGTAGGAAATTACTGAAATACAGATGTGAATTACTGGACTTTAGAGGACGAGAATTACTGGAATATGGAATGTGCTTGTTTGGGAATTACTAGACTTCAGAGGATTTTTGTTAGTGAATTACTGGACTGTAGAGGACTTGGATTACTGGATGATAATAAACGTGAATTACCATTACTGGACTTTAGAAAACATAAATTACTGGATTATAGAAAGATCCTGGTTGGGAAATAAGCAATCGTGACACAATATTGATTTATCTCCGAAATAATGTCGCTGTACAGAGTTTGATTTTAATTTCTCACCAGTTTTCAATGGAAGGCACGTAATGTAATCTATACTTCAAACGAAATATATACTATTTTGATGTGTGTGATTCTTTTTTTTTACAAACTATTCCCATCTTATCATTATATACAATATAAATTCATTACAATCATCCTATACAATATCCATGCATTCCTATCAGCATATACAATATACATGCATTACCAACAGCATATTTAATATACATGCATTGCTAACACAGTACAATATAGATACATTATATCAGCATAAACATTTTCGCACATTAAAATAAGCATATATAATATACATACATTGCCAGCGGGCATATATAATATGCATGCATTACAATCAGCATGTACAATATTAATGAATTACTATCAGCATATACAATATGCATGCATTACCAACACAGTACAGTATAGATACATTACATCAGCATATATAATATACACGCATTACCATCAGCATGGAAAATATACATAAATTACCATCAGCATATACAATATGCATGCATTACCAACACAATACAGTATAGATACATTACATCAACATATACAATATACACGCATTACCATCAGCATGTACAATATACATGAATTACCATCAGCATATACAATATGCATGCATTACCAACACAGTACAGTATAGATACATTACATCAGCATATATAATATACACGCATTACCATCAGCATGGACAATATACATGAATTACCATCAGCATATACAATATGCATGCATTACCAACACAATACAGTATAGATACATTACATCAACATATACAATATACACGCATTACCATCAGCATGTACAATATACATGAATTACCATCAGCATTTACACTATGCATGTATTATCAACACAGTACAGTATAGATACATTACATTAGCATATACAATATACACGCATTATCATCAGCATGGACAATATACATGAATTACCATCAGCATATACAATATACATACATTACTATCAGAATATGCACTATACATGCATTATCATTAGCATATATAGTACATACATCACCATCAGTATATAAAATAAACATGAATTACAATCTGCATATAAAATAGTAGTTGCATTACCGTCAGTATACACAATATACATTGATACTAAGCAAAATTTTTTTAACAAGAGCTGTCAAATCCTATTCAATCGTTTAAATAAATGAACAAAAGTTGAGGTCCCCATAGCGAATTGTTTGTAGGTAAAAATGAATATTTTATCTACAAAAATAGAGAAATTATTGACTCCTGCGATTATCATATAGTCTTAATGGGGAATAATCCAATATGTGTTGTGTTCTAAATTTTGCAGGATGACAACTGAATGGTGTGAACCAGGGACTGTACTCATTTCCCTATGTCCATAAAATTGGTGTCCATAGAAACCGTGAATTATCCTTACTCTCAAGTGGTCAGTGGCTAGATAAATAAATTCTACAACTACTTTTAGAAATTAGCTTTACCAACAAACACACGCAAGAAAGAAAGAAACACGTCTGAATAAAGCTTGAGTTCAGCTGCAACTGAAAAATCACACGTCATACTAATTAAAACTGGCCAGATCTTATGGAAAAAGTATGCACAATAAATACAATGCATACAGCGACATTTACTTACTAGAATATTGAAAATGAGCGGCAAAATATGCGTTTAAAAATCTAATTTTTTGTCTGTGAAATGCAAGAGTCCTAATTCAAATACCATGTTGACAGTTATTGTTATTATTAGTCATGCATTTCCCTTAAAATAAACATTTTCTTTTTTGAAAATTTTATTACGTATCCAACAAAGGCTTGACAATATAATTACGTATCCAGCAATGGCTTGAAAATATTATTTCGTATCCAACAAATGCTTGAAACGATTAGTACGTATCCAACAAAGGCTTGAAAATATTATTTTGTGTCCAACAAAGGCTTGTAAATATTATTACGTATCCAACAAAGCTTTGAAAATATTATAACGTATCCACCTAAAGCTTGAAAATATTATTTCGTATTAAACAAAGGCTTGAACATATTATTACGTTTCAAGCAATGGCTTGAAAATATTATTTCGTATCCAACAAAGGTTTGAAAATATTAGTACGTATCCAACAAAGGCTTGAAAATATTAGTACGTATCCACCTAAGGCTTGAACATATTATTTCGTTTCCAGCAATGGCTTGAAAATATTATTTCGTATCCAGCAAAGGCTTGAAAATATTAGTACGTATCTAACAAAGGCTTGAAAATATTATTACGTATCCAACAAAGGTTTTAAAATATTATAACGTATCCACCTAAAGATTGAATATATTATTTCGTATTAAACAAAGGCTTGAAAATATTATTACGTTTCCAGCAATGGCTTGAAAATATTATTTCGTATCCAACAAAGGTTTAAAAATATTAGTACGTATCCAACCAAGGCTTGAAAATATTAGTACGTATCCACCTAAGGCTTGAAAATATTCTTTCGTATCCAGCAAAGGCTTGAAAATATTAATACGTATCCAAGAAGGGCTTGAAAATATTATTACGTATCCAACAAGGGCTTGAAAATATTAGTACGTATCTAACAAAGGCTTGAAAATATTAGTACGTATCCAACAAAGGCTTGAAAATATAATTACGTATCCACCTAAGGTGGCACTCTACAGTTTCGTATTTTGCATAGGGTTAGAATTTTAAAGAAAAAGAATTTCCTCGGGTTTACTCACTAGTTATACTGGCTATTTAAAATAGAATTTGTATATCTTAGGCATTGTTCAAAAAAAACTTTAATTTCCATTATTTTGATGTATGATTGATGGATGCAATATGGGTTAGAGAGTAAACAGCTAGGCCTTACTCCAGATGTGCGCCTTTCAAAAAAAGTGCTAGCTCTACTTGCTCATTTTCACTTCTCGAACTTCAGAGGTATATTGTAAGAAAAAGAGCCGATAACTTTTTCTTTTGCATTTTACGTATTTGGTAATTCATTCATTGCACTTTTAGAGGCTGGTATTGTCTAGTTTGGCAAAATTAATTTTCCATATTTTAATAGTTGTCAAGAATAGTGTACTTTAGACCACTTCAGGTTGATTTTTTTTTGGAGCATAAGGGAGCAGTCATTTTAGTTAGCAGTGTGCTAGGATCATTTACAATTTCCAAAAGTACAATATCCAAAGAAATTTCAGCCACATTACATGAAAGTAGCATATAGGTATGTCAACATTCTCTCTACTGTGCATGTTTAAAATGCAAACAACTTCACTTTACATACATCACTCTCTCAAAAGTACATAATAAATGGTGAGCGCCACCTAAAGCTTGAAAATATAATTACGTATCCAACAAAGGTTTGAAAATATTATTACCTATCCAACAAAGGCTTGAAATTATTATTACGAATTTTACAAAGGATTGAAAATATTATTACATATCTAACAAAGGCTTAAAAATATTAGTACGTATCCAACAAAGGCTTGAAATTATTTTAACGTATCCACCAAATGCTTGAAAATATTATTAAGTATCCATAAAAGGCTTGAGTATATTATTATGTATGCAACAAAAGCTTGAAAATATTATTACATATCCAGCAAAGGCTTGAAAATATTAAGACGTATCCAACAATGGCTTGAGAATATTATTACGTATCCAATAAAGGCTTGAAATTATTTTAACGTATCCACCAAATGCTTGACAATATTATTAAGTATTCAACAAAGGCTTGAGTATATTATTACGTATGTAACAAAAGCTTGAAAATATTATTACGTACCCAGCAAAGGCTTGAAAATATTATTACGTATCCAACAATGGCTTGAGAATATTATTACGTATCCAACAAAGGCTTGAGAATATTATTACGTATCCAACAAAGGCTTGAAATTATTTTAACGTATCCACCAAATGCTTGACAATATTATTAAGTATTCAACAAAGGCTTGAGTATATTATTACGTATGTAACAAAAGCTTGAAAATATTATTACGTACCCAGCAAAGGCTTGAAAATATTATTACGTATCCAACAATGGCTTGAGAATATTATTACGTATCCAACAATGGCTTGAGAATATTATTACGTATCCA
Organism: Potamilus streckersoni; assembly: GCA_016746295.1. Lineage (NCBI taxonomy): Eukaryota > Metazoa > Mollusca > Bivalvia > Unionida > Unionidae > Potamilus > Potamilus streckersoni. The sequence goes on from JAEAOA010001195.1 coordinate 1,476,476, forward strand.
ACAAAGGCTTGAGAATATTAAAAATACAGTGAGTACTGAAAGACAATTTGAAATTGCCTAAGCGCGAAAACAGCGTGTCTTACATCAGAAGACTTAACTTGCCCTTTGCAATTAAGTAAATATTTTAAATTGCCCGCGAGACGATCGGTCATCGGTACATGTAGAATATACAATTAATGACAGACAGCTGCTGAGAGACTGATCCTAACGATGCTTAACTTACTTCTTTCGAAAATGAATTTAATAATAATAATAATAATAATAATAATAATAATAATAATAATAATAATAATAATAATAATAATAATAATAATAATAATAATAATAATAATAATAATAATAATAATAATAACAATAATAATAATACGTCTCCAGTAGCATGAACGAATTTTCAAAAGCGATAATCTTCCACAAACACGAAATCTTATTATGAGAGCAGTTGTCTTAGAAACCCTAATGTGTTTTCGATGAACAAAAGAAAAAACCCAGATCAAGTTGTTAATGACATATATATTGATATAGGTGTATCCCATGTGACATGGTAACGTATGTCATTAAACCTGACAAAACGGCTTCTTTTCTAGAGTGATGCTTCCCAAAATCATCTTGGTACGGAATATATCAACGGATTCTGTACAAGAAGTGAATGACCCTTTCAGTATCCATTATTGATGCAGCAGGTGATAAACTGATATGCACGACAGTGATTTACTTCAAGCACGAAGCAAGTATTTGTTCAGAATGCAATATATTTTCCATATAATGAAACATTGATTCATCGGTTTCTTCTCGGATTGCGGTTCTTGTACGCTACGTATCTCTTCAGTCCTACGAACCCAAAATTCGCATCGTATTGCAACTTTTTTTGCCCGTCTGAAACATATCATGTAACTTTGTTGTGTTTTGGGGGTAGGCAGACGCGTATTTTGTGTTCGAGTTTACAAACATGGCTTAATACAACCAACAAAAGAGGATAGGGATAGTTTGGAATGGATAATGGAAATTAACTTGGCGAAATATTATTCATTATGAATTCAGTTTTAATGATAAGCAAACCTCATATTTTATTTTTTAAAAGTTATATGTCACGATAAATGCAGGCATTTTAATGAAAACAACCACTGCTGTCTGATTTATTTGCTAACGACACACAAACATCAATCCATCAAACCATCCATACACACGCACGCACGCACGCACGCACAAACACATACATACATACATACATACATACATACATACATACATACATACATACATACATACATACATACATACATACATACATACATACATACATACATACATACAGACAGACAGACAGACAGACAGACAGACAGACAGATTAATAACACTAATAGTATGTGGGCATACAAATTTGTTGACCTAAGCTCCATCCTATATTCTGTTTGCGCGTTTTTTAATCTCGAGATCAGAGAAGTCAACATTTGTTAAAAGTATGATCAGTCACCACACATTATTTCACAATGCTTCAGGATCTTAATATTCACACTGATGTCCCAGATCATATTCCACAACACATGGAATTGTGTAGAAAGACATTGTGTAAATAATATCGACAGCTCAAGTCAATAATCCACTCGAAAGATAACCGCTAATATAGTGGCTTATTTGATTATCTGGAATGTGATCGATACCATTTTTATTGTCTTTGGTGTATCAAAACAAACAAAAAAAAAAACGCACGAAAGTATGCAAAATAAAAAAGAATTTTTCTGAAGACTTTTGGAAAATTGCCGTTGTTTCTGTGCTACTTAATTTAAATCTGCCACTGTATGTCTTCATGGAAGAAGGGAACATTTCAAATCGAAGGGTAATGGGAGCAGTCCAAATTGAAGGAAAAGGCCAGTTCCAATCGAAGAAAATAGTGAGTATTTCAAATTATCACGGTAATCTGTTTGGACAATTGCAAATTACAGAATCATGCATATATACTAAACATGTGAACCTGATTCTATCACATATTGCAAGTTGATTTTATAACTATTTTAATTTCGATAAAATACAGAGTAATGTTGCTTTTTTCTCTGTGCAAGATTACTTTTTTTTTAATAAAAAAAAAGTTAATTTCATGAATATGGAAGATTTTATTTCCTTTTTTTATTTTGTGCGTGTATTGGGGCGCATACCAGATGACAACGAACAGCTGAGTGGTAGTTTTACTAAAACTGTCCTTTATTCAAGGTTTACTGATTATGTGAGAGGATAATTATATGTGGCCACTTAAATCATTTTAGCAAAAGTGCGAGGAATATCATTCTGTAACTTGATTACTAATTTTGTTATTTGCAAACTACTTGCTTTAAATTGTATCACACTGTTCTGCTCCTCGTCCAACTTAAAAGGTAATAATGTGACTGGGAACACCACATTGCAGGTCTGTCAAATTTCTAATCTCTGATAGAGAGCGTCATTTCGAAATGCACCCCCCTCCGATTTTCTAGATTTCTCAGCACGTAAAGTAAAAATAAACCATAGCATGAATCACACATTAAATAAAATTCAAATAAAAATTATGTTGAATTGAGAAAGTTAAAAGATTTCAACTAAGTAAGCATTTCGCCTGCATAAATGATTAAGAAAAACCAAGTTATACGACAAATTACGACGCAAAAGAGATTCCAGGATGAAGGTCAAAAGTTCATTGTTCTGGAAAAAAATAGAAGTATGTACCAATTGATATATGATATTTGTCATGTAGTCTAGGCATAACCTTGACTCAGCTTTGCGATTCTTACTCTGAGAAAGATTTAAATAAATAAATAAATAAATAAATAAACAAATAAATAAATAAATAAATAAAAGTTGTTTAGCAAGATTGTCACCGATTTTGGAACAAGATCAAGAACTTGTAACAATGTTTCTACTATTAGTTGTTTATAAAAAAAGAAGAAAAAAAATCACTTCTGGACAACGTCAAATCCATTAAACAATCTTACAACGCAATAGCATGTAACAGAATTGATAAAATATAAAAATAACAAAGAAACGATTCAATTAATATACATAACAAAGTATAACATGAGCAGAATATATAATGAAAATGGTTTAGTACTCGAAAAAAGTTTATACGAAGAACAAAAGCAACTATTAATGAGTTTTAAAGACAAGCATTTATTTTTGTCTTATAATGAAACATGCATTTAAAAATCAGTCAGTACCGTTGAACATCACATTAAACTCAATTAGGTTTGTTTGTATTAAAGCAATGGAGACGTTGGTATAAAGTCAATAACATACAGAAAGAAAAGAGGATTAAACATGGTACATGCATTTCATATCAAAGTTTGTAGTACATCCTTCCGATACTCGTGCATTTTGGAATTAGAATATTCCCGATGCATCCTCCCAAATATCGTTAAATTCGTTCCGCGGTTTGCGTGTCAAATAGCAACCGAAATGCGGATTCGAATTTTCCCATTAAATCAGCCTGGATAAGCTACCATGGTGTGACCTTGGGCATTGCACTTTACTCCAAATGGGCATTCCATTGTACTCCAAATGAGCATTGCACTGTACTCCAAATGAACATTTCATTGTACTCCAAATGGGCATTCCATTGTACTCCAAATGAGCATTGCATTGTACTCCAAATGAACATTCCATTGTGCTCCAAATGGGCATTCCATTGTACTCCAAATGGGCATTCCACTGTACTCCAATAGCATCAGCTATGACTCTCTTCTTTTGTTATGCCGTGAAACACAAAACCAGATATAAAATTTTGTTTCTTACAGAAGGCTTGCCAGATATTTTACATGGATTAGGCCGGTCTTGCTGATAAAAGGAACACAGTTGTTCAGTAAGCAGTATTTCTTTTGGGATGTTCTTTAATCTACATAGATTATTTTGAGAAAGGTAACGTACAAGTCACAATTCCTTACTAGCATTTATCACATTTTCTAACAAAAGTTGTGAAGACGTGAAATTAGCTCCTTTGACGCCATTCAGTCATGTTTTTCCCTATAAATGACAAGACACCGAGACACAAAACTTCAGACATAAATCTGCAATATATCCAAAAGAAATTAGCTTTCACTGAATTGAATTTAAGTACCACCCAAAAATTTTATAAAAGAGTATCACATGAAAGGAGTCTCATTCCTGTAATTGCATATCTAACCAGTCATGAAAAAAAGAATATTTTTCTATGCAAAATGGGTTAATAATCATACTTGTATATTTTATGGGTAAATATATTAGCTAAAATTAGTAATTCTCCAGAAAAATTTAGAAACGTAGACCGCACTGAATTTCTAAAATAATTTGTCACACCTGATGCAGAAAGACTAAGTTTTCTGACAGGTTCCATGCTCAGGTAATCAGATATCTTCATCATCACCATAATAGACTCTAAATCAATTACCTATTTAGCTGATAATTACCTGGTACACGATTTTGCTTTGATGTTTTACATTGCAGCAACATATGAATTTTATATCGTGCCGTGGCAAGTTGGGTAAAGTGCTTTGACCATACACACACCTCGGCATTCGAATAGGCCTAATGGCAATCAATCTCGCACTGCTCTGGTTCTAGGATTAGTTAAGGATGGCATGCGCAACTAAAACCGTTCAAACACGTGATAGGTATAAAACAATACGAACTCGAGATATTTTAAGTCAACTTCCTAATTCATATACTGGATCTACCTAGGGTAGAAACTAATATTGACCAGCTACTTTAAGCATTAAGAGCCGCTGATCTTCTATGCAAGTATAAAGTTAGTGTTCAGACATTTGTTTAAATTAAAATGGTTTAATATACCACATTAATGTGAACATAAGAAATAAAAAGACAAACGGTGTGTGGACGTTATTCTAACATTATCAGTAACAAAAATGCGCATCACTTACAGGCAGAAAAGAGTCTTAATCACTACAATATTTGCGTCTGAGTGCAGCTGACGTCAAAGAGCACAAAACAACTCCTCATAGATGTGATTGATATAATACATATGATGGTGATAGTGATTATAGCGATAACGACGACGATGACAACTGTTCTCTCTCGTCCACCAAATAATAATGATATAACCGAGAACGGAATAAAAGCACAAAGGAAACCAAAGTTAGATGACAAATGAATAAATTATTGGTAGCTCATTACAACAAATCCGACATTCGTATGTGTGAAATCTTTCTACAGCTTTGACATAAAAATAATTTTCTGTGATTAGAGTATATCAAACAGTACAAAATTCATGTTTATTTGAAGAATTCAAGATGTGAATAATAACATGATTGGAATGGTTAGCAAATTTATGTTTGATAATGAAAACCTTCAACAAGTACATCACGAATTCAAATAGTACGAAGTAGTTGCTGGGCCAGCATGTAGGACGAGTTGTAAGCTGTTTTCCCAATCCTGTAGGACGAGTTGTAAGCTGTTTTCCCAATCCTGTAGGACGAGTTGTAATCTGTTTTCCCAATTAAGTAGGACTAGATCTGGACTGTTTGTCAAGCCTGTAGGACGAGATTATATTTTAATAAATGCAGTATGCTGCAACGAAACAAACGTATACTTTCATAAAGAATGTTTAAAGCAAACAGTGTCTACTTTGCTCTTTAATAATTCAGCTGTTTATTGATACAGTTTGCAAGACTGAACCACATGGTGACCAAACGTTTCCATTGGGCCACTTTCTCTTTTGCTTAGCTCGCCGCGCTCCTTATGAGTTTGCATGAGAGTATTAAAGGTACAACAAACAGTCTGCTGCTTCGTTGGCTTAAAACAGAATATATCAGACACGCACGTGGGGTTCGATATTAATTCTCAGCTAAGGATTTCACAACTCTGCCAATACTTCAAAACGGGGCGTTACTCTTTTTTTCGTCTTATTATCTATTCATATTCCTTACATTATCCAATATCCAATAACTCCAGCATATGAGATTACCAGTGATAAAAGTATCGTTCCATTGAAGTGCGTTTGTCCCATGTGACTATTTCAGGATGATTATTTCTCTCTTTTGACGATTTGTTTCTGTGAATATAGATTACACCTTCAATATTACATGCACGGCGTTCTGGGACAATGACAGTGGCCAGACAATCAGTAAGACGGCACGCCTTAAGGTCTAAATTTAAACAGTTGAACAGACTGCATTCAGATCTAAAAATCTCACCAGCATCTTCGAAGCTATTGAACTTGGACGAATGATATGTTCACCGTACTGTGATCGATAAGAAAATAACTTTGAAGTACAGCGATGTTCACCGTGCTATGAGCGTCACTAAAATACCTTGGTAGAACCCTTATGTATCTGTACGAATGTACACTAATGATTTGGTGCAACTCAGATCAGAATGGCTACCATTGAAATATCTGGCTTTTTTAACGTACTTTTTTTTTAACTTTTTCCTATCAAGGTGATAGATTTGTTGCTTTTGTCCTAAACAGATATATGGCGAAACTAACATACTTCCAATACATAGTAATCAAAGACCACGGTTTATCCAGAATTGTCACAAGAGTTATCTTTGTTTTAACTTTTGTTCTGCACATACCTAATTCCAACGTTGTTTTTTTTCTCAGTCGTTTATACAATAATCTGAAAACACAAGTCAGGTGGGATATATATGGCGTCTTCTAACAATGCTAAAAGTCAGAAGCTGCAAAAGGCACATTCATGGTAACAAACATGGAAACACGAGAGACAGACAGAAAGTCAGATAGATGGATAAAAGGATAAATGAATAGATAGATAGTCATACATATCAGCAGACAGGAAGGTATGTAGATAGTAACCAAGAAAATGTTTTCTATGAAACAATACAGTTTTCTCTCTAACTTTCTGCACGATAAAACTAAAATAAAATTGTTTGATTAGTCTTCAGAGCTAGTCAAACACCTTTGGGCACTGACAGATTTGTTGATTTATACTTCATGTTATATGCCTTTGTCACGTTGTTTTAGTTTTGTTATTTTAACCTTTAGGGCGCTGACGTCAATTACCTCTCGATTATATCAAGTAATATAAATCCCGCTGCAGGGTTTCGTAATTAAATGTCAAAAATATCAATATTCATGCTAATGGTTTTGATCAGTTCCCATAAAATATGGAAATCGTGTAGCGCAGCGTCTGAGTAAACAATATTGCTAACGCCTATAATCTGTTTGGCTTGGGTTTGGTTTTGTACCGCCTAGCAACACAGCCAAGTACTCGCCACGGGTAGCGAACCATGACGACTGATCCAATGGTAAAATTAATTCATCCTTAGGGCTGAGTTCTGAGTTCAGTTTGCTAACCGCTGCGCCATCACAGCTTTTATCTCCATTAGTTGCGTCTCTCGGTATTCAGGAGGGAGCATCGGGTCAATTGTGTATCTTGAACTCGTAGGAAGACCGTTATTCACTACATGACCATAGTGTAACAAGCAACTGAGTGATGATTTCTGCCTTACTTGACAAAAATGATCATACTGCACAAATGTGTACTTAATTATATATCTATTAGCCTTGTGATTTTCATTAAATTGTCCCCTTTTCTGTTTTAAGCTTAGGTAATTCGCAAGCATATCCATTAGATTAGAAACCTTGTGGATCATAGTCAACGGCGACCATATCTCACGGATCTGTAACCTTGCCGATCGTTATCGATAGCGAACATATCACGGATTGGTTGTTGTTGTAGGTTTTAACGCCATTTTTCAGCACAAGATAGGCTATACATGGCGGCCAGTATTAATGGTGGAGGAAGAACCCTGGAAAACACAGGGAAGAACCACCGACCCACGAGAAGCTACTGGCAGGCTTTCTCACTTAACCACGTTAGCCAAGTCTGGACTCGAACTCACGCAGACAGAGGTGAGATGGCAGTGATCCGTAACGGTCAGCGCTTTAGACCACTCGGCCACTCGGGCCCCTCACGGATTGGTAACCTTATCGATCGTTGTCGATAGCGAGCATTTATTAGAATCTAGCTTTCTGGTTTTCTCTGGCTTAAGCTTAATGACTATATTTTTACTAGCACGTGCATTTTCGGCAGCCAGTTATCACACCTATGTGTTAAATATTAGTCCAAATATAACAATAAGTCCATATGGTGAACGGGACATATTCTTATCCGTTACAGGTTGATCTACAGCAAGAGGGACTTTGTCCGTTAAGTTTGATTGGATATCACAGTGATAAATAATTTGAATTGAGGTAGAGGTTATGATTACAACTCTGATCCAAATGATACTTCAGACGCGTAAGAGAAAATTAGTATTCGCCTAGAGGAATTTCAGATCAATATGTTTACTCCGAGAACGAAGCCACTCGTAAATTGGCGGCAAACTTTGGAGGTAGATTCTAATGCAAGACAAAGCTTCGAAAAAGTCAGTAAGTTTTTTGCTCGAGTTTTGCAGCATATTACGCATCATAATTGTAATTATTTGTAGTATATATATATATATATATATATATATATATATATATATATATATATATATATATATATATATATATATATATATATATATATATATATATACTTAATTACTAGTATAGTTTAGTATGTAGAATTACCTTTGTAGTGTATCATTTACATGCGCATTTAAGACATGGGCTTGAGCCTAAAGTAGAGAATTTTTAGACGCAAGGCGGAATGATATAGATTCGTAGATTGTGGTCAGAAATAAGTTTGTAATTTGCTTTTAGATTACTTCGTAGTAAACCAGTGCATTTATTAATGCCTTATGTTTGAGTTTACACCTACTTGACTTGTGAATTTGGAATGGTTGAAGTATGTAAGATTAGTTACTATGGACGTATGGATAAATCAAAGCATGGTTATTTGAATATTTGCGTACCTTGTATGAGTTGTAAGAAAAGGAAATGAGTCTGATGTTTATATTGTTTAATATAACGGGATTAGGAATATGTACTGATGTGACGGAATCCTATAAATAGGATGTAACTAATACCGTGATGTATTAATACGTTTGTCTTACCATGCAAGAACGAATGGGTATCTATCTCTATGTGAACGAATGCGTGATCGAAGAAATTTAATAGTCGTTATCTGATGAAAGGCTCTGTGTAGTGCGAGATGAGAGGGCTAAAGAAAAAGATCGTACCGTCCTTGTGTTTTCACATGAAGCCTTTTAGGGGACACAGAACGTTGGGTTCCATTGGGTTCCTAGTGTTCAAGAGTTGGAGACGGAATTGAGACTTTAGGCGAGACGTCGAAGTCGACAGAAGAGTAGTCGTGGTAGAGAAGTGGAAGAGGAGCAGGAGAGTCAAGAGATAGTGGAGGAGGAGGAGTCTACAGAAAGTCGATGAGGAGGATGATTTAGTGTGACTTAGAATTTTATCGTAGTTTTAACAATTTTTCAGTCATAACGCTACGATATCTGCAATGTGACAGTTATAGTGATGTCTAGCACATCATTACTCAGACATATATCTTGTCCCAACCAGTCATATTATCCTGACATCAGCCCAACCTGTCCTAACACTAACCTCTCAATGCTGAGCGCAAAGCGTTGCATCTGTTAGTACCTTATTTTATAAGTCTTTGGTATGACTCGGCCGCGGTTCATCTGAGACAGATGCTTTAAACACTTGGGCGACCGAAGAGGTCCTTCCAGAATTATGATTTGGTCAATGACAGGTATATAGTCTTATTTACCTAAGGATTATTCATTCCTGCATTAACATCTGTAGTTGAATCAGTCATAATGTTGTGTTCAATTTTTCATTTGGATGGGTTTATCTATACTTCACTAGAATTACAAAGTGCTCAAAAATGTTCTTTGACTTAAACTTTAATTTGGAATTAAAGTGAATTCAGACAAAGACATTTTGGATTATATTATTGTGAAACATCAAACATTGCTAACACATCGCCATAACGTAGGACATTGACACATTAGCACGTTAAAGACTACAAGCACATCAACACATTGAATATCGGAATATTGTAGAACAATACTGGAATTCAATTGGAAGGTGATACATTTGGACCTGTGATAGAAATTTTAGTAATATTTGTGACCTAATTTACGATACTGATTGTTTTTATTTCATTTTGTACTCTGTATTCTAGGGAAATAAATTATGTGTTAAATTTAATCAAACTTGTTGGTTTTCGCTCTTTTCTGTTACTTAGTTTAAGACCATAGGGTTGTAATACTTATATACGCTGTCAGCGTGTCAAACTCATTACATATTACGATTATGCCCACCTCCATGAGGTCCAAAATTTATTGTGATTAAATATCAAAAAGAAAATAACTCCTAAGGAAAGTCTAAACAAGTAGTCATCTATATGCAAATGTATCATGCTCTGTGTAAATATATCATGCTATATGCGAAAGTCTAGTAGAGTTTTCATATAACTCCTGAAACTGTACTAAATCGAGTTTTATATATTTGATATTTATTAAATGACCTCCAGAAGAAAGTAAATATTTTTCTTTATCACATATATTGTAACACTTTTTAATGCCAAATATATTTTGCCTATGGCAAGATATTTATTTTAGAAAACCAATATCCACTGATATTCCGAAGAGATGCTTGTATTCTCGATATCCCTTGCAGTGTCCTGCATTTTCCTTATTGAACAAATGATCATTTGCATGCATGCATTTTAAGATTTCTTTGTATATTAATATCATATTACAAACGGATAACAGGTACAAACTTGATGTTTAAATCACATGTCGTATCTAAAGAAGTTATTTTCTATTCTTCCAGCAGACCAAACAAAAATTGGAATTGCCTTTCAAATGTCTTCAAAATAAAATCAGATTTTTAATTATTCTTCCTGAAAACGGGGGACAATTTACTAACTCGCAAGGCTTCAATATGATTGGAATCAAATAAACCGATTTTAAGCATACGGGTTAATAGAAGTTCGATACAGGCAAGCAGTTCGATACAATGGCGCGTAATAAAGGTGGGGATAGCGCATGCTTAATATTATAAGTAGCCAGTAAAATTAACGGCATCATTAGAGCTACAAGCATGTTGATCTTGGCAACAATAGCAATAATGCGTATACAGCTTTAAATCCCCATATTGATTTCTTTTTTAAATATATTATTAGGGGACTGTAGAATGCCGATATTTAACTGTGAAGATCTCGGCATCCAATTCTGAAATAAAAACACATTTAGAAATCAATTTGTTTTGTTTACGTTCAGACTTCAGATTTCTGCAGCAGATGAAAAAGTCGCATACTTAATAGTCTCTTTGAACGTAATGAAGGATTCTAATTAACTAGTAGTAGAAATGTGTGTGAGTAGTATCGTAAAATGAGTCTGTATAACGTCATGATTAATTTAACATTAGTCCATAGGCTTAAGATTTGGGCATTATATGGTGTCAAGAGTAAAAGGTATTTTTGAAAACATCCGTAGGATAAAACGTTATGAATCTGTATGAATTCAAGAGAGAAAATAATACATCAAAATGTCTATAAAACGAATGAACAGTCCTAAGGTTAAGTGGAATAGGTAATATAAAACATAGTGACACCTATTGACCAGAACCCATACTGATCAGCACCTAGCCTTAATGATAACATCGACAGCACCCATAGCTAGCTACTGACCAGCATACCATCTTTATGACTAGCATCTGCACCTACTAATCATCATACTCGTTTTGCTGAGCAACACATACTAGACAACATAGTCATTTTCACCAGCACCAATTCCTATTAATCAATACCCAACCTACTGACCCACACACAGACTTACTGTCCAACATCTACAACTACTCACCAATATAATGATCAGAAAGCATGCTTACTAACCGACATATAGTGTAATTGACCAGCACTTACATCTACTGACAATCACCTACACTTACTAATAAACACATTTACTGACAAAATAAACTATCCAACATGGATATCTACTAATAAATACACTGTCCATCCAGTACCCACATCTAATAACTAAAACAGTTTAGCTGACCATCTCCCACCTTAAATGACCAATGCCTATGTCGTAGAGACTAAACGTGCTACTAAAATTACTAATCTAACTTCCGTATTGTGGCATCCATTTTTAAATCTATGGTGAGTCGATGATTCCATCCTTTGAATTATAAATATGAAAGGAACAGAAATTACCCAAAATATGCTCAAAGATAAACGAAATCCAAAACAAGCGTTACTGAATTATGGGGAAGATGAGTTTATCCAGACAGTAAAAAGCCGTTGAGACGTCCAAATGTACCATTACATTAACTTCATACTCCTTCAATATCATAGGGTAAATCTCCATCCCACAGCAATAACAAGGTAGAAGAAGACGTCGAAAGCCATTGGAAAGTCATAGGCACTACCAAACAAACAATAAAAAGCAAAGAGGTCTTTGAGATATGAATGCCTTTTTTTTAAAAAATGACTCATCTAGATTTTTGCTCAGGTTCCCAGATTGAACTAGATCTGTTTGGACTGCTCATGACGATGATGACATTGCTGCACGAATTCCAGTAGGCAAAATTTCATCATGTGCCATCTCTGGCCCAATCAACTCCTATCGAGTTTGAAATTAAAGGATAACTTAAAGATTCCACTGATATGAGTAACCCCTACTTGTACTAATCCAGGGGACCACTCATCCGTTGTTCAATGAATTGAACTTGTATTTGAACAACAAATTCGTCAAGGACAGTATGGAAGCTTACTTTTATCGAGTTTGTCACGAAAATCTCCTGACTCAAGGAAAACAATCAGAGAAGACACACGTCGATGAGCATGTTGTGTGAAACAGATACATTGGGTGCATTCAACTAAACTGCTGGGCCCCGAGTGGTCGAGTGGTCTAAAGCGCTCTTCGTTATGGATCACTGCCATCTCATCTCTGTCTGCGTGGGTTCGAGTCTAAGATTCGGCGAATGTGGAGAGGTGAGAAAGCTTGCCAGTAGCTTCTCGTGGGTGGGTGTTTTTTTCTGCGGATTTTCCGGTTTCTTCCTCCACCATTAATACTGACCGCCATGTATAGTCTATCGTGTGCAGAAAATGGCGTTAAGCCCCAGAACACTAAACAGCTTTGATAGAAGATGAAGACCCTCACAGGGTGGGATCTAAAGACCAACAATAGAAAATCAAACAAGGTCGTAGTTTAGAAATGATACATCCTTTTCACGTTGTGATTAATTTCCAAGACAAGTTTTTGGTGAAATAGAGAAGACTTGCCTGAAACTAAATTCAACTAGCATCGTGTTCCATTTGATGGTTCATGCTAACGAGTACAAAAGCAACACACATAAACATTGCGATACGTGAGTCGTGTTGAAATTTAACCATAAGTTGGAAACTACATCAGTAAAGCGCTGACCAGAAGCACAGCCAAGTATCCCATACGACGAGTGGAAGTCAAAACCTTCACCAGTGCTTCTGGACACTAGATCTAAGATTAAGAAATTTATGTTCCAGAGTCAGATCCATAAACATTCGTTCATCAGTATTTTAGCAATGATATTCTTAACGGAGTTTATTATCAAAGCCATTTTTATTTCTCACACTTCAAAGTGTCCAGGATAGAAATCATTTGACAGGACAAGACGTTTTGTACCAGACCATTTGAACCTAACATTGGTCAGAAAAATTATTAGTGATCTTAATTGAGTCTGAAGTCATGGGACATTTAAGGACCACCAGTACCAACGGTGATTTGTGCGACGATTATCCACTTAGGTCTTGTATTGGAGGATTTGATTTCACTCCAGACAAAGTCCTCGACGATAAATATTTCCACTCAGTAAAAAGGCCAGCTCCGTTTGGAACATCAGCTTGCATTGGCATCCAAGAGCACGGGAAGCTCTGTATGCAAATTATGGTATTACTCCTGAAATAAATAGTTTTAGAGAAGTAACATTTGATTTTATAAAAACTGGAACAAGACGCCATGAACACAGATAATCGAGAACATGAACCACAGCAGGCACACAAACCTTCTTAGATAATTAGTAAAAAAGAGAAACACGTTGAAGAACCATGGCCAAAACACTAAAAAGCTCGTCTCCAACTTTGCTCACCACTTAGCTGAAGCAGTCACACTCCTGCCAAGAAAACTGTTATGGCTGTCAAGCGATCACCTTTGTCAAAAAACAGCACATCCAACATTTTATTACAGTTAAGAAGAAACCATTAAATAGGCATCAATACTTCCCCTTCATAAACTTACTTAACATACCACTAAAATAGAGATAATTTAATTTAGGCCAGACAAGCACCTAATAGAAGTCATCGATAAGTCAACATAGGACATCAAGAGGCCATTGACAGATAGGAGGAGGAAAACCAAATACTAAAGAGAAATCAGAAGCAGCAACAGCTCAACGAATTTGGAACTGGAGCAGAGCCAACATCGACAACAATATCAACAGCCAGAAGAGCCTATGGTTTCTTTAAAAAAAATTGGGAGTTAGAATAACATTAATCTAATTTCACGTGACTCAACAAGAGAAGCCGATAAAAGAGCGCCGACGAAATAGCAAGAATACCAAAAAATGCCGGCAAACGAACTTTAAAACTTTTATCTTTTAGAAAATAGTTAATTTATTTTAGAGAACTGTAAAAAGGTAAGGATGTTATTTTCCTTGGAATCTAATTATCAAAATATAAAAGTGTCCCAAATATTATATTAGATAAATAATTATGATGTTTTTTTTATTTAGTTTCCAAAATATATTCATGAAAATAACATGTCTCAGTATTCAAGTGTCAAAGTTATATAGCTAAATTATACCAATGCCACTTAGATAATGCTTCAATGGAAAAGCAGGCATATATTTTGCTCAAGTAGACCATTTTTTAAACTTCTGGCTGGTGGACTCCGGACTGTTGCCGTTTAAGTTCTATTTCAACGCGGCCTTGCTCTGGACGCAATTGCTCGATCATCAATAAGTCAAAATACTCAGGTTACCTAACATCAAAATTATGTTGTCGTCCACTGGCCCCTAATCACACAGCAAGAAAGCATTTGTAGACTAACATGATTCCGGATATCTGTAACGGTTTCTTAATTAGGATATGGTAGCTGCTTTTCTTACCTTTGGCGTAAGATGGTAAATGACTTTCAACTCCCAACGATATATAACTTGCAGTTTCTTGACTTATCTACTTGATATTTCTACTCCTTCTGTTCGTTCCTGTTTTGAAGATATGTCTTTAGACGCGCTGTATTGTTTGATTAGGTTGATTAGGAGCGCGATTGTGTTCGGATGATAGCAGGACATTGTCGTCTAATCTTTCACGGCAGTAATCTTTCTTGCAACATTTCTAGGATGTAGTCCATCTGCATTTTTTCTGTCCTTGCGATATCTTAACCGTCAACCAAAGAAAAAATTGCCGTATAGATTCATATGAGATGCAACATCTTTTGCTCTCATATTAATTGACATTTTTACAATACCTATTTGGCCTAATTAATGTTCATTCTTCATATGTGCTGCGCTTTTTTGACGGTGCCATTTTGTCGATTTGAAAATGATTGATTTGTTTCCACGACAACCCAAAATAGCCATCATGAGGGCCACATAAATTCACAGAAACAGAAATGCTGCTCTGACATTAGCAAAACAGACTCTGAGGTTTACGTTTTATATTATATATGTTTGCTTTTTCCTTTATCTTCAGTACAAAATGCAAGCTGCATCCTCTACACACTTCTGTGTGTTTTTATGTGTGATATTGTATAAATATAATAGTATGTTTGGGGGTGTTAGTGTACGCATTCATACCCTAATCCGCCTGAAACTCGGCTTTAGTTTGGATTCGTAGGGTTGGTGTTATGCATCCCCATCCAAATTATGTGATGGTGAGTAGGTGGTGTAGGTGTTGTAAGTAGAGGTGGGTGTTAGTCAGTAAGACAACGTATTGGTGAGTAGGTGGGTGTGCTAGAGGATGGTGGGTGACAGTCAGTAGGTGTGGAATGTTGGTTGGTAGGTTCAGATGAGTAGAGAGGTAGGTGCTATTCAGTAAGAATTTTGTTTAGTCAATAAACGTGAGCGTTTGTCAGTCAAGATGGATTTTAGTTAAGTATGTCCATGTTCAATTTCCAAAACAAAAATAATTTATGGTGATGATGGAAAATTTTTGCTAATTTTATAGTCAAATGATCTTGTTCCCGTACCCTTCTTTCATGTTAAACTTATGGAAAATTTTAATATTTCCTTAGTTCTTATCACCATATTGCCAACGAATGTTAAACTTTTTCACTTTGTGATATGGACTTCTACTGTCGTCATTGTGTCATCACTTCAAGGTGGAAACCATAATTTTAATTCCCATTGTCACCATAGTTCAATTTTTTTTTTGTCGCCATAGTGCCATCCATTACTACTTCTAATCATATATTATAATTGACTGAATGATGGGACTATGAGTGCAATAAAAAAAAAGATGGAAATATTCTGAAAATGGTTTTTATTTATACATCACCATCTGGACCCGTATTCATGAAACTCCTCAGCATGAGTGTTCGTTCATGCCATACCTGCTATTAAATAAATAAACTGGAAAGCAAAGAATTTGAACATAAAAGATGTGTCAAATACGTACACTTTTCAAAACTGTTCAACGATAATAAACTGGTTAAACATAAAATAGGTTATGTTCCACGTTGAAGCATGATTGTCGTGAATATAATTGTTTTGTTCTCGTCATGAAGTATTCAGTAAATACTTTCCCAAACAGGCTTTGATATGTCAAGCAAGACGACTAAAACAAGAGACCCTGTAGGTCTGATATCTCTCATTAAGCTCTATTAACAGTTAAACATTTCACTAAGCAAACATTTGTAACAGTGTAAGAATATAATTGTGTGACCTAACTCTAATTTTTATATTACATTGATTTTGCCTACTTTGCATATTTCCAAAAGATAAAGGCATAATTAATATTCATAGTCTCTTGCTCATATACGAATTTGTCCGAAATCTTAAGAAAGAAATTTTTTTAAAAGTTGTATATTAAATGTAAGAGAAAATAGTTACTATATCTAGAAAGATAACAAACTCAGCCAATCAGACGCAGTCTCTTCAAATTACGATGCTCTCACTTTTTATAAAACATATCTAGAAGCAAGATGTAATAAAAAGAATCCGATTGAAATTTGGTCACCAGAGTGGTAACAAGCTCGGCCACTTGGATACAAGATTACATACTTAATTAAACTCATTTAGTATTTAGAGGATTGGGGACTATTTAACAAGTTCTATCAGCGTTTGATCAGAAAAAATATTGCAATAGTTCTGATAATTTTAACTGATAAGTTCTTCGTATTCGTGGCTCAGACTCATATTCAATATCAATCTCAAGTACAGCCAGGCTGTTTTAAGCAGTTGTAGAAAAGAGGGAGTTTTCAGGCTATCTTAAGATGCTATAGTAAAGATGGAATTTGCAAAACGAAGAGGCATTGCAATGAAATTTGCATTTGGCAAAACCTGTAATGTCTAACAATTCAACCTTTTTGGAAATAATTCTGTAAGAGGAAATCATGTTCTACTCGGTTGCGAAATATATACGAGAATAGCTAATTATTCCCCAAGAGATTAGCTTCGTCGAAAACATATTGCACGAAGCCAATTTCAAAGCTATTACAATTGACATTTTTATGGGATTAAATCTATCGATCTGCAAATAATTCCAGGCGAATTCTAAATTAATCATAAGATTTTGGAAGGTATCATTCGGGTCTGAATTGTAATCACGCCATCTATCTCAATTTTGATTGGATATCGCTATGGACCGAGCCTATCAAACTTATCAGGCAATGTCCCTCTCTCTGTCAAAGTGACTTTCCTTTTTGTCCTTGAACTAACCTTTAATATATAGACGTGATAACGGCAAGTCTTTGTTAAGTGACACGACCGGTCGCCTTTGCCGACTCATGTTTTCGGTCTCAGGCTGGTCAAGGTAACTTTGCGTAAGAGTTCAGCACTAACCCCGCGGTAATCTTTACAGATCAAACACCATAATATTCACAAGACAGGTGCATTATAGCTTTTACATGACTTTATTGCTGGGTGCTTTACAAACGTGAAAAGTACCTGTGTAAAACGTGACTAGAAGTGCGGTCTAATCAAGAAATTACAGTGGAGTTTTTCGCAGACTTTGAAATTGCCTCATTGGAATAAGAATTTTGTAACAGCCAACTGGCAATAACGATTGACATGTTATGCCAGAATGGATGTGGTATTTGCTTACCGTCAACTATTTGACTTTTGGAATAAAAGTATAAACTTTGTCTAGCAAGGTGGAAAGCAATAGCAGTAATTGAACATGAAATAAATATTAGTAACTCATGGACACATGCATAATAGATATATTAGTTCTAAATCTGAGAGCACCCTGCTGTAGCATTTTTCTGCCCTCCACCCCGTTGACCTTTTGGCACTAATATTGTAAGAAAAAGAAAGTTACTTTTAAACAATAGGCCAGTGGAAAAGCCCTCTTTAAATGATTTTTTAGCAATTAATTTATCGAAGTCGGCCTATGTATATATAATCATTCCAAATTTACCTTAAAATTCTACTAAAACTTGTTGTTTTCTTTCTTTCTTCCCCCCCTCTCTCTCTCTCTCTCTCTCTCTCTCTCTCTCTCTCTCTCTCTCTCTCTCTCTCTCTCTCTCTCTCTCTCTCTCTCTCTCTCTCTCTCTCTTAACAAACAAATAAGAATTACAACAAAATCCTGATTTATTCCACGGTGCTCTATCCACATGAACCAATGAAACTTCCATTTCTTCTGCATAAAAATCTCTAGTTTTAAAATACACGAGCCCTTAATAATTTGTCAAGACTTCTGGACAATTTCTGAATAACTTTCGCGTTTCAGAAGTCTCCTCACTGACAAATCTCTCATATTTTAGTCCACATACATACATACATACATACATACATACATACATACATACATACATACATACATACATACATACATACATACATACATACATACATACATACATACATACATACATACATACATACATACATACATACATACATACATACATACATACATACATACATACATAAACACAGGCACACATATTCCCGCATACACTTATAATATGCTCAATTAATGAAAAAATGGTTGTAAATATAGTATTCATGGAGTCAGTAAGTAAGTACAATCGTTTCTATGTATGCATACTTTCAAACAAAGAATATGGTCACCTCCACACTAGCACCTAAATTTTTTATCGTCCAATCTTACATGTTGAATATTATTATTATTACATCAATGAACAACAGACACTAGAGACCATCTTGCTGGCTATTTCGCGAAAAGGGATATTGGATTTTGAATGAGATACAAGACAGATGTAAAATTAACGATATTATCAGTTTATTACTGAAGCAAAAGGGTTTTTCTTCTTTGTTTTCCCCAGAGACGTTATGAAAAATGTTGCCCTCTAATTCAAATAACATCTAGATTATGATGGCTTGAGCTCTTACTTTCTTCATTGAAACGTTTGGAGAATGATGGGCCAGGGATGACGTCACCAATTCGTTCTCATATTAACCCAGATCGTCTCTTGTGATATGTTACTGACAAAGGCACTTTACTGGCATTGCCTCGGCACTGTATAGCCTTACAAGTGTTGATGTGCCATTAAACATCAAACAAGCAAAGAAATAAAAAAAAACAATAAAGAAAACAAGAAATGCAAGTAAATTGTATTTACAACGATCGCTATTTAATGACAATGACTTTGTTCTTTACTTAAATAGTAATAACCCGAGGACAGTAATAGAAGGCAGTTATAGGAGTTGTTGTATTGTGTTTGATAACATACGGAACCTGCTAGAGAAATAACCCACATTTATGCTTTATTTTACGGATAGTTGAGAATGTGATCGAAAATATTAAAGTTAGCTTTGCTGCCGAGATGGAAACAAAATAGTAGTTTATGCTAAGCTTTTTAGGGCTTTATTGTAAAATTCTGATTGACAGAACAGAAAGACGCTGTTGATGGGATTCCAGTATATTGATAACTTCATACAAATTCAATCAATTTGTTTTGGTTTTGAAAATAAACATTATTTTTCAAAAGAATACTGATTCATTAACAAGAGGCCCAAGTCAACCTTCTGTTGTTTATAAGTCATACATTGGAGTAAATGGTAACTGTAATAAGGTTGGAGACACAGTTTGAAAGACACCCACGTTTCGGTACTTTTCAAGTATTTTGTAGAATTGGAGGAATATGGCATGTTGTTTAACTTTGTTTCTAATCTAAGCAACATCAGCTAGACAAGATGTATCTTTGGCAACTTTTTGTATGAACTGAAAGTTGTTCATGCAAGAACTCTGTAAATTTGGTCTGTTATTTGTAGGGTATCTTCCGAGATATAGTCGTTCTTTGATAGATTTTGTTTAAATATTAACAATGATTACGATAAGCACTTCTGCAGGTTTGAGACCGGTTGTTGCGACCTCCACACAGTTGCGAAAGGGGCCACTACAAACCCAACTTTGAATTTAGCATGTCCTATGAAACATTCGTACTTCGGTTTATCAAAACCGGCTTTTGCCGTTCTGAAGAAAAAGATGAAAATATATTTGTCACATGTTTGTGACGAAAGCACACCATGGCTAGAGGTGCCGCTTTGTACACAATTTTGATTGAGCATACCCTAACGATTTCACAAAGTTTGATTACAATTGAAACAACCGTTAAAGAGATGAAGTTGAGAATAGGTTTTCCGTCTTATTGATAAGAAAGCTAGACCATCGTTACGTCAGCCACCCTGAATTTTTTTTAATACAGCTTGTTATAAACCTGTCTTGATCTGAAATGATCATCATCAAGTTTCACCAATGATCTACTCTTTCGTAGTGTATCCTCGACAATGTTTCAGAATTATATTCCTATATTTGGATTGAACAGTTTGTTTTGGTTTTAATATTAAAACACCGGGAAAAAATATAAAAAATCTATAAAGCTATTTCAATCTACCGTTATCAAGCTTATCACGGTAAAATTGTTTTCATATATTAGTTTCTCGAGAAATGCCAATTAGGAGTGTGTAATCACATCGAGTTTTTGAAGGAATCTAAGAAGGAATATTAATAGAATCGTTATTACATCTTGGTATTTTGTCTTATTTTTCATATTCACAGGCTTTGGCCTAGTTAACGCTTCCGGTACTGACTATGATGTCGGTCGGATCTGCTAAATTGAGAGACTCTGCCCTGTTGATGAGCAATGACAGAGCGAGTTTCATTTTATTTTAATTGTACTTATTTAAAGAAGGAAAGAACTTACTTGTACCTATGTATATGATGAGTAAACCAAACACTGGTAACTTTTTTCACCACCCTCTCTCCAACAAGTAATGCAAGGGCGTCTCTAATAACTGGATTAGGAAACTTTTAAACTTTTTATTGTCAGAGGTCAAAATATAAACTTTTCTTCTACAAGTTTGCTTTCACTATTCGCCCTTCATAGTTTACATTGTTGCACCGTTCACTGCTAACATTGTTATTATATTTAATTTGCACTTTTGTCTTTTTTTTTAAAATTATTTCATTATATGCTACTGTAATGTAACATTGTATGTTGGACTTAACCTTGTTCAAAATCAAACTTATTTTCTTCTTGACCATAATTATTTCTTTTTAATTTTATTCTGTAAACATCAAATACATAATAAAAATATTCTCTATATGTATGGGTTTAATATCAGGATTATTTATTAACAGAGGTAAATGTTGTTTGTTTTTTTGGGGGGGGATGGGAGTGATATCTGGATCTAGGTTATTGAAATTCCTCTATAATTTACCTGGGCATTGTCCTAGTTATATATTATAATTTTAGTAACAGACTTTCTAATAATACCTAACATATAAACATTAAATTCTCCATACTTAATGTTTTCCTTTTAGAAAATATTAATTGTGAGCGAGGTAAGAAGAGGAATATATAAACTTATCACTGGAAAAAAATCTTCATTCCCGTTTAAGATCTAGCAGGAACAATTTGTATTATTATTATTATTATTATTATTATTATTATTATTATTATTATTATTATTATTATTATTATTATTATTGTTGTTGTTGTTGTTGTTGTTATTATTATGTTCAGTGTTAAGTTGGGGTGGAATTATTTCTTTAAACTATTTAATTCAGTGATTATTTTTCTCTAGAAATACAGAGTGCTCATAAAAATAATATTATTGGACCGAGACAATCACTGGGATTTATTGTGAATAAAATCAGGAATTATAATAGTGTGTTTCAACAAAGACTGTTGGCACATCAGCATTATACAGGTCATCACAGACACATCAAATAGTTCAGCTTTGGCCAATTTGGATTTCTACTAAAGTTTATTCAGAACATAAAATTATTAGACTTGTCTCTATAATTCTGGGATTATTTTAAGATTTAATTCGCAATAATATAAGCTCTTTATTTCTTCCATTTTTATTTTATTTCCAGGGAAATAAATTATTTGCTGAATTTCACAAAGCTTGTTGCTTTTCGTTCCTTTTTTTATACTTATTTTAAGAGAATAGACTCGTAACTACATTCGTAAGCACTTATTTTTAATATACCCCATGCGAGGTCTTTTATCGAAATAAGATGATTTAAATCCACATCATTTGAAGATCTCACTAAACATTTTTATTCGCAAGCATCGTTTATCCAAACTTAAATTGTTTGCAATAACAATATTTCCACTTTTTTTTCCCCAGAAAATAATGTCTGCCTCTTAAGGATATTGTATTTCATACGCTAAGTTATTTTCTCACTAAATTTTTAAGAAAGAATAAATGACTCTCTCTCTCTCTCTCTCTCTCTCTCTCTCTCTCTCTCTCTCTCTCTCTCTCTCTCTCTCTCTCTCTCTCTCTCTCTCTCTCTCTCTCTCTCCATAATTTCATAATCAGTAGGTAAATCGATAATTTCTGCCCCTTATGGATATTATATTTCATACGTTAATTTGTTTTATCACTAATTTATTTTTTATGAAAAAATGACTAGTTTACTTCCTCTTACCCACCCCTTCTCTCTCTCTCTCTCTCTCTCTCTCTCTCTCTCTCTCTCTCTCTCTCTCTCTCTCTCTCTCTCTCTCTCTCCATAATCTGTAGGTAAATCGATGATTTCTGCCCCTTATGGAAATTATATTTCATACGCTAATTTGTTTTATCACTAATTTATGTTTTATGAAAAAATGACTAGTTTACCTCCTCTTACCCATCCTTCTCTCTCTCTCTCTCTCTCTCTCTCTCTCTCTCTCTCTCTCTCTCTCTCTCTCTCTCTCTCTCTCTCTCTCCATAATCAGTAGGAAAATCGATAAATTGACGATTCAATACATAATCACAGTAATTTACACTGGTTTCAATATTCAATATTTCCCATTAGAGGGAGAAATAAAACCAAGTGGCTATTAGTGCGGAGAATAATTTTAGGGGAGCGGTTGATTGGTGGCTGATGTGTTTTGCTGATCATTCAAGTGTAAATTACTATTTTATTTCTCAAACGAAATCAACAGAAGAAGTTTTTTGTTGTATTTCATGCAAAACGTAAAATACTGAGATGATAAGTAGCATAGAAAATAATAATATGAATATGAATATTAAATAACAATCCTCAAATAAGGTTAATCTTTCGTGTGTGTATGTATGTATGTGTGCGTGTGTGTGTGTGTGGAGAGAGAGAGAGAGAGAGAGAGAGAGAGAGAGAGAGAGAGAGAGAGAGAGAGAGAGAGAGAGAGAGAGAGAGAGAGAGAGAGAGAGAGAGAGAGAATACATTTCAGACTCTCCAAGGCGATTGTTTTGTTGGTTTCTATGCCACTACACCATTGTAGTATATTTGACGTACACAGCTATTTGTTTGTATTCACACAAAACCGAGGCATAACGTCATCTTTATGTCAAATATTACATCTACACCTTTCTTTAATCTTTCCCGTCACAAAAATAAATGAATTAAGAATTTTCACAACGAACTCCTACTCAAGTAAACTAAGTAGCGTTCAAGTGTCCGACACTTCGTCTAAAATTACTTGCGGACAAGAAATACGATATAAAATTCACAGGAAATGTTACTGAAATTCCTAGACTGTGTCTCCGTCTTATTTTAATAATATATGAACATATAGTAGCATTATTGAGAAAAGGAAATCATTTAAAGAATAAAAAGGAACAAAACATGCTACTTAGGAAATGTCTACTTCAATAAAACTTTAGGACTCCCACCCCCAAGAACTATAATTTAACATTCTGTTGAATACTTAAAGTGTAAATTTTAGGTAATTTTAGAGAAAGAAATAAAAAATGGAACACTTATTTTTTCTCAGAAAGACATAAAATCACCAAAGGATCGAAGGGTCTTGAAATGTCTACTATCTTTATTGCCATTGCCAAATACCTCGAAAATAATACATCAAAACTGAAAGCACTGAGTCAAATTTCTAGTTATATACTATTATAGCTAATAATGACACATTCTTCTAATTTATGAAATGAGGGCGCAATGAGAAAGAAGCATCTAATATAACCTGAAATCAAAAAAGATGTCCACTTGTATCATGTGGGAAAAATAATTATATATGGTATGTCTTCCGTTATCCATAGTGATGCAGTAACTAATGCTTGAGCTGTAACTATTATTCATTTCGCTATCAATCGATATCAAAAGTATCGTTTGACCTGGATAGCGCGGGAAAGACTATTCACTTACATTTGAGAGTCTAGCCCAATTTCGAGAAATACAATGAGAAATGTAAATCATTTCTTGATGGGTCGAAATAAAATCTTTAACCCCATTCGATAGTCCTCCTTTTCATCCACACGACCGGCATAAGTGCGTTCATTGTAGATTTAATCTAGTAGGGACAGATAGCAACAATGAACAGATTTTTCAGGATACCTGAATGTTTTTCAAGCCTTTTCACTGAAAATTCGTTACTTTAAAAATTGAAACAATAATCAGACGAAAACGACTTACCCTAGACAGAATGGCGATCAAGAAGAGATAAAGAATTCGACACATTCCTCTTCCATTTTGCAATAATTCCACTAATGACTGTTACAGAGAGGTTTACTAACAATATTTCCTCTCTCCCTTCTATAACCAGCTCAAACGGACAGAGATCGATATTTATTAACAGAACTTCAGATTCACTAACACACGTGTAATGCACATGCGCAAAAGAGCACAGTAGTACTACTTAAAGCTTGCTGGTCATGTGTATAAGCGATTTGGAGAAGATTATTGCTTTTTGTTACATTATCTGTGTTTTGTAACTTACAAATAACATTATTTTGTTTATGTTTTTGTTTTTTTTTTTTGTACAGAAATCAAAATTGTGAGTCTTAGGCTCATTTAAGATTCATTTAATAAAGGAGATAACATGTGTAGATGGCCCTTATCAGATGTAAGTGGCTATTAATGATTTTCCTACTCTGTTATTAGAATTAATAATTTCATCCTAAGAAGTGAGTCAGAGAAATAGCGATGACAAAACATTCTGCCCGATATTTTAATTTTTTAATTTTCGGGTTTAAGTAGGCGCTTGTGTAGTTGGAACGTCCGGATGTGAGAATTTATATTATGACTTAGAAGATAACATGACTTTATTAACATTATAATGCCTTTAACGGCGGACTGATTAGAGCGTCCGCCTCGGATACGGAAGGTCGCGGGTTCAAACCCTGTCCGAGTCATACCAAAAACTTCAAAAATAGTACCAATAGCAGCCTCGCTTGGCGCTCAGCATTAAGAGGTTAGTGTTAGGACAGGTCGGCCTGGTGACAGAATAATGTGACTGGAATGTCACGCTGCAGACATCGTAGCGATATGACTGAAAGATGGTTAAAGATTCGTTATAAAATCTAAATCAAACACACACGCACACGCAAACACACACACACACACACACACACACACACACAAACGTCATGAAGTCAAAGTAAAGTCATGTCATGTCTAAACTAAGATTATTTTTTTCTCGAGATATGTGTAAGGGATAAATGATGTCCCTGCACGGTTGTTGCTGGTGGGGTGAGTTTTTGAATGATTGATTCGCCACTAAATAACTTACTTGTGTTACTGTACCTTAAAACTCCAAACCAAAACAATTCTTCATAGTGAATTTAACGAAAATTTGTTTTAAGTTCTTAAGGCAGATAACAATGTCTTCTGAACATTGTAGATATAAAATATTTTTAAAAATATTTGACTGTTGATGAAGTTCCGATATCTTAAATACACAAATAGTCATGCTGATGATGTAATCTTAAAAGCTGTGTAATTAATTAAATTTGCTATTCTAGGTTGGATTAGCTGATATTGACCCAGAATTTGACTCAGTAAACGCCTAATGGTTTTAAGGGATTAGATATCAGGAGTATAATATCCTTCAAATAACATACTTGAAATTTTGAATAAAAATGTTTGTGGTTTAAGACACGAGCTCTTAGTGCTTGAATTTCCTGCATTAATTTATTCTTATGATAGCGTTTCAATTGTTGAAATTAAGCTTAATGACATAGATGAAATCGGTGTCAATGGGTTATATGATAATTACAACAAAAAAAGACATCAGAATGTACCTCCTAAATCAGTTACAAATATAGAAATAAATGGTAGTGATTCTGTCCTTGCTGGATCATTACGTATTCCGCCAGCAGGTTCCGAGTATAGATCTGATGAAGTATTTACAGAAGCGTGGGAGGTGGGTGGGGATGTGATTTTGATTTTTTTTTTTTAAGTAGCTTTAAAAAATTTAAGTCATGTCACTACGATGTCTGCAGTGTGGCAGTTTATAGTGATATCTAGCACTGGGGCATCATGAACTCTTTGGTAAGGCTCGACCGGGATTCTAACCAGCGATCCCCGTATGAGAAGCGGACGCTCTAACCAATAAGCTACCGGATGGGTTATTTACTTAAATAGAACATTTCATTTTTCTAATAGCTCTTGTTATAGTTTTTAAGTTGATGACATAATGCCAGAACTGAAATTCATAAAATAATAATAATAATAATAATAATAATAATAATAATAATAATAATAATAATAATAATAATAATAATAATAATAATAATAATAATAATAATAATAATTTTACCGAAGCGTGGGCGTAGACACGGAATTTGGAAAATACTTATCCAGTGAGAAGAGTCCAACTTACGATCAATGTTCCCTCTAAGGCCGCGCAGCTCCTTAGAAAATGCCGCGCATCAGTTTCGAAATTCCGTGCACAAGTTTTGGTAGCAAATACATATGCCGCGCAGTAGTTAAAAAATTCCGCGCACACAGAAAAATAATGGAGGGAACTTTGCGTATGATCAAGTTGCGACTTTAGGTGGCCTCCAATCATGAGAATAATTTTAATCCTTTGTTTTCACACATTCACTGTGCTTTAACATACCAAATTAGAAGTATTCATACATTTTCTATGCCTTAACATATCAAATTGGAAGTAATCGAACATTCATTGTGCTTTAACATATGAATTTAGAAGTAAGCAGATTTTCACTGTGCTTTAACATACCGAAATAGAAGTCAGTAGACGCTTTAACTTACCAAGTTAGAAGTTGTGCATTATATCCTAGTTCCTAGACAACCTAGATTTTTTTCAACCAGTAAATGGATGTAGTGGGTGCGCTGTATCCTCCATACTGATTAAACACTGGTATGTTAAATGCTGTTACTTTTATTTGCTGATGACGCTATAAATAGCACATGGGCAGATATTCCTGCTGACATGCAATATACCCTTGACATGTTCAGTAGATATTCCGTTAACTTAAAATATATAATCACTGCAGAGAAAAAAAAAGATAACTATACTTGGCTCAAAAAGATCTAACATACGTATTAAGTATAAAAGATTGCCTTTATTAATGTTATAGACAAATATAAACGTTTAGAAAACTTATCTTTCACAATTATTCTCTCATGGTCTGAAAATCTACTTTCCAAAACCAACAAAGGTATGCTGTTATGTACATATATATTGTGTGTTTAATTTTTTTGCCTACGATTGAAGATTGTGCGGGGTTTTTTTTGTAAACGACGTATTATTTAGCTAGCTAATTTTTGTCTATGATTATTGATTACATTTTAAGAAAATTATCAGTTGTAGGTAAACAAGTTTACTTGGATTTGATATCAGGACATTGGTTTTATCCTTGGAAATTCACGGTTTACGTGTTTTTATTAGGCTGATTCGCTAAAGGTTTGCTACACAGACCTGGCATTGTTTAAAGTTTAGAGAATTTTCTATCAGATGGCATAATATTTTCAGAAAACGGTAATTGCGACAAAGGTCAAGTGGGGAGCCATATAACATTATTTACATTAGAATTATTCATTCTATCTTCACAATTGAAGTGGAATAAGTCAGTTTAGTTATTTTTATTTTTAATGTGAGAGGATTTATTTAAATTAATCATTGCAAATTACAAAATGCTTATTGACTTTAGGACTAAATTACTATTTTGGAATTATTGTGATTAATTAAAGGACATTCCGGTCTATATCATTGCAATACATCAAGACTATTGGTATATAAACACGTCAATACATTCAAGATTGGAATTTTCATTCAGAATACCACTGGAAGTTATTTCGAACGTGATAATTTTGGTCTTGTGATTGAACTTTTAGGGCTATCTGTTATTTTATTCACGATACCGTAAATGCTTGTTAAACTTTCAGTTTGTATTATAGGTAAATAAATTATTTTCTGAATTTTCCAAACTTTGTTTTCCGCTCTTTGCTGTTACTAAGCTTATGATCAAATAACTGTTTTTTAAAAAGCGTTTGCACAATTTAGATTTCCCTATTTATTGTCAGCTAAAATTGTTTTGTCAGACCGATGCTTGTCAAATTTGGGGATTTGTAAGATCTGATAAAATAATTTTTTTAAATCTCTCTTTCCTCAAAAGTATACTGAATGTCAAAAATATACCTGCAATATATATGATAGACGCTGAAATTTGTCAGTTTTCCTTAATTATTAGAACTAAAAGTTACATGGATAAGTTACGATTATGAAGAAACATAACATGTATTACCGTATGTATTGCTACCATTTGTGGGATAATTCCTAAGACACTAAATGGATACTATACCTAAAATCTATATCAGATTATGCAGGATTTAGCTGCATTTGGAAAAATCAAAGTTCTCGAGTAGTAGAATGGTTTACGGAATCTTTAGAACCTTGACCAAGAGATCAATACAGACGAGATTGGCAGCTAAGATGAGTATGTCATCTAAAGACCTTAATTACAGGTTATTTAAGACTACATAAAATCTATTTCTCATTACCAAAAATTAATTTCAGAACTGCAAATAATAGGTTTCCGGTTGAAACTGGTGATGAACTAATGTTTCCTATAACGAAAGATATTGTGCACTGTCAGTCTCAAGAAATAGAGGATGAATATCACTATGTTCTGTCGCGTTCTTATTTTAATGATGAAAGATAAAATAAGTTATACTTAATTTGTAAATTTCGGTGCTAACGTTTATAAATACAACCAGTTAAAGAATACTGGTAATATATGACTCTAGAAACAAATTTATGTGATATTTTCATAATTTTGTAATCACTGTTAAATATTATATAATAGTATCACACGATATATTCATGTTCTTTTTCTTACAAATCTCATGCTTAAACTTTAAAACCTGAGTGAAGTCTTGTCTTATCATGTCTTGTCTTGTCTATCCTTGCCTTATATTGCCTTGCTGTACCTTGTCTTGTCTATCCTTGCCTTATCTTGCCTTGCTGTACCTTGTCTTGTCTTGTCTATCCTTGCCTTATCTTGCCTTGCTGTACCTTGTCTTGTCTTGTCTATCCTTGCCTTGCTGTACCTTGTCTTGTCTCGTCTTGCGTTAACATCAACACAGCTCTGCTTGAGCAAATATCTGAAAACAAGTCGTCGCCCACACGTTGGTTAGAGCTTCTCGATAGCCGCAGACGTAAAGTGAATGTACAATGTCGGGTTTCATAAAGATAGGATTGTATAACTCGTGTTCTCCGACTATATAATCTACATATTGTAACCAAGTTAAATACCCTGAAAATATTCAATAATTTCATCTCCCTTTCGAAAGTCTTATGATTGTCTGAAAATGGTTATTTGGAAATCACAATTTAAAACTGGCTTACGTTTTATGATACAGACCGAGATTTTCTTGTGTACAAATGTCAACATGTTAAATCCAATTAATCTCGAAAAATGTTTGTTTTCATTCAAGAAAAAATATTTATGTTTCGAAAACTATCAACATATGTACTTTATAAAGACTTTGGTATAAATATAATTTCTAGTTTGTCATATGAAGTTGAATTGAAACGTAGAAGTTTTGTCATGCTCAAAACATCCATAAGCAATACTGAAATTACTGGAAATATGTACTGAAACTTAAAAGATCAACTGCGAACGTTTTCATTACAGGTGAGTTAAAAATTAGTATATATTGTCAAATGATGAAACACTGTTTAAAATTACTGAAAATATTCAGGGATCTAACCAAACAATTAACACTAATCAAATGGCGCCAAGAATTGCTCTGAGAGAGAGAGAGAGAGAGAGAGAGAGAGAGAGAGAGAGAGAGAGAGAGAGAGAGAGAGAGAGAGAGAGAGAGAGAGAGAGAGAGAGAGAGAGAGAGAGAGAGAGAGAGAGAGAGACGTGTGTATGTATGGGGTAGGTGTAGCAATGTAGTAGCCTAATATAATTTAAATGCCCATTCTCTAAATAAATATTCTCTTTTTTAAAAAAAGTGTTATACATTTTAAGCTGGAGAGCTTTAGTACAAAAAACATAAACGATGTATTTACAATTATATCAGCTATTCTTGGTAGTTCAATAAATAATTACTGTTAAGCAGGCTAGATCAAACTGACGTTTATAGAAAAGTGTAATTTTTCCCTAAGACCTGCTACATACGTATTTGTACCAACTTGCTAAGTCTGTCCTTTTTTTCCCACTTTTTTTTCTTCTAGTGACGTTCTGTGTTTCAAAACTGTTTGCAACACAAGTATCGATTTAATTTTTGTAACTGTTTACAATAAAAGTACCGACTTTATTTTTTTAAACTTTTTTAAACTACTGCATAATGTTTCCTGATGAGGAGGACACTGACGGTATTGAAAGGGGTTTATGGCCTGCATGAGGAGGACACTGACGGTATTGAAAGGGGTTTATGGCCTGCATGAGGAGGACACTGACGGTATTGAAAGGGGTTTATGGCCTGCATGAGGAGGACACTGACGGTATTGAAAGGGGTTTATGGCCTGCATGAGGAGGATACTGACGGTATTGAAAGGGGTTTATGGCCTGCATGAGGAGGACACTGACGGTATTGAAAGGGGTTTATGGCCTGCATGAGATGTCATCCATTGTAATTCATGGTTTTTGTATCTTACCATCAATCATCATTCCATTTAGTATGCAATAGAGATAAATCATTTTCATCTGCATCTAATTTGTCTGGAGTTCATGGACTGTTCTGCAAGACAGAATCAGGAGAAGTTGGGTGGAGGGCATCCAAAATTTCAAAAGGGACCTGAATTTTCTCGATAAGGCACCGGAACCAAAGGCCTTTGTGTCTATTTATTCAAAGTGTGTATAACAAACCAATAAACGTGCGCAAGAATAAAACGAAACGTAAAATTCCAATTGAAAAGAGACTGTGTGTGTATGTGTGTGTGTTTGTGTGTGTGTGTGTGTGTGTGTGTGTGTGTACAGTTTGTTTGCTTTTTTTGCCTGGGAGTCTGGAACAAACGGGAAATCCCCTTTTCCCCGATCGTGAAAGAGCAATGCAATCTCGTAAAATCTCAAAATTCACTTTGAATATGCAGCCAATATGGAATTTATGTGGTATTTAGAAATGAATCTCATCTATCCATCTAATTATCCATCAGTTGTCCATATCACCAGCATATTTTGGCTGACGCCAGTGCATAGCGTTTGTTAGCATCAGGCACATGTCTCATGCGCTTGATCTTTCGTACACAATATTGTTTTTATATGATCATTTTTGTCCACGAAAGATTCATGATTTGCTTTAACACACAGTACTTTGCTAACTCTACGTCTTATTTCACTCAAAATCACCAAAAACATGTCGTCAGCTGTCAAGACTTCTTTTTTTATGCCCGACAGGCTCACACAGCCCTCACATGCGATTCCGCTTACACTAAAACAGTGAACATGTTCAAATCTGTAACATTGGAGTCATTAGGTAGCAGTAGAGGGTGAGGACTGCACCGGGTGACACCATCAGAGTGGGTGACACCATAATAACTGTCTATAAAAGTTTTAAAATTTGTGCAGGAAAGAGGTCCGTGGGAGTGACACCATGATTTACCGCACTGGTGGAAACCAACCCTAGTGACGCCACTGGTCTGTAATGTTTGTCATTTCAAAACTCGTCCAAAGTGTTACATATCATTCATGGGCGCCAGTCAGAATTTTCAGGGTGTGTGTGTGTGTGTGTGTGTGTGTGTGTGTGTGTGTGTGTGTGTGTGTGTGTGTGTGTGTGTGTGTGTGTCCCACCCAGTCACATTATCTATCCTGACACCAGGCCCACCAGACCTAATACTAGCCTTTTAATGCTGCGCGTCAAGCGAGGCAACTATTAGTACCAGTCTAATAAGTCTTTTTAAAAGTCTTTGGCATGACTAGGCCGGGGATCGAACCTACAACCTATATACAGGTGAAGTAAACGTTGTGATAACAATAGGTTGGGTTAAAGAAGGAAAATATAAAACTAACGATGTAATAATAGCTATGTATTTTATAAAGCCAAAATTTATAACCAGGCAAAACGTAAGAGTTGCTAAGGAAATAAAAATGAAAGTAATTAACGAGCCATTTGCTGAGCAAATAAGGTAAGCAGACACTATAATTGACGAATACTTTGTAAATGTTGGCAGTCAGCCACCGTCTAGTTTATTTGTACTGCAGAAAGAAAGAGAGCAAAGGGTTGTGCAACTGAAAAATTATTCATTGGAAATATACCTTGATTTACTTGACTTTTCTTTACTTTACTTGTACTTATAAAGTGCTATATTTGTAGGTATTATAATTATTGTTGTTGGTAGTGTAGGTACTGTTGTTAGTATTGTAGAAAATGTTCTTGGTATTGTAGCTTTAGTTGTTGCGATCATATGCGTTTTGGTATAATTCTTATTACCCTTCGATGTATGCCTGTTGTTACAGACTTGATATAATATTGTTACAAGCCAGGGATTTTTGCTTGACCGAACGGTGTCAAAACCTTAGCGCGATTCTATCTAGAAGTCACGAGTTTACCCCAAATTTCCATAGAGCTACAACTACGATTATAGGCCTAAGTTCGAAATCCCGACGTGTCCATTCTTTACATAAATTTTACTCTAATCAATGCAAGCCCACATTATTCACAACTTGCCAAATATCTATCAACCGCATATCTGCATAGTTTCTCTTCATCAAATTTCCGTACCGTCAGAAGTTCACTCCGTAGAAATTCTACAACTATTCCCTAACAGGGAACTATTTTAAATACAACACCTTAGGCCAGTCAATCTATGATTTCAATGCACATCACGCCAATACACCTGCCTTACATCCGCCGAGTCGCTGCTTGCTTATTCCATTGTGTAATTTACCGGTTTCCTACCGTAAATATTGCCACCGCAGTTACAACACCAATGTACATCTCTATATTTTATTAAGGACTACATTATGACAGGGACAGTCATGCGGTTTGAAACTGAATTCTCTACTCATTGACCATTGCATCATAAAGACTCATTAACACTTTCTCTCCATGACGTCTGCTCTAAGTAATTGGCTAATTAATTTGGGCTAAGGAATATTTCCCATTGCACCGAATTCCAATAATCAAACAAGTAATCACACATAAAATTACTTAACGAGGCGCTATAACCAAATGCGCATTTCCTTAATTTTATTACAATATTCTCTATTACGTTAGTATTGAAAGTAGCATTTATTCTTAGTCCAATATGAATTGTTGGACTTTATCAATAACTGGTATAGCCAACCGTACTTCGTATTTTCTTCACTATTATTACGACTATATGGTCTTAAACTATGTAACAGAGAAGCAAAACCAAGATGTTTCGTAAAATGAACGAAATAATTTATTCTCATTGCATAAAAAGTAAATGGAATTTACAGTATTGTGGATTAGATCAAAGAAACTACAGTATTGTGGATTAAATCAAAGGAACTTACATTATTGTGGATTAAATCATATGAATTCCAAAATGTTCTATCACAAGTCCAATAGTATCGGGTGTTCGGAATGAATTCTAGTGGTATTCCGCATGTGAGAAATATATTACTTGTTAATTTAATAAAAAAAGAATTTTAAAAAAAAAAGAATCGTGTCGCTCAATTAGGCATCTTTGACACTATTTGTCAAATTTTTCGATTGTACAAAACTTTATTTCTGCATCCATCGTATCAATATACATCTAATATACTATTTGACTTAGAAAAGCGTCTAAATTATTCTTTCATAAATATCTCTAATCATAATTAAGACGAGTATTAGAGTCATTACCGATTGTATGGAATTGTTTTTATATTATTTGGGGGTGGGGGTGTCTGTTATGGTATGGTGCAGCCATACAGCTGATGTCGAATCTGAAATAATGTCTAAAATCTGCATACCGATTTAACATACTCGGGTATACTTTTGTCTGAAAGATTACACAAATGTATTCCACGTATTGATAATGCCATCGATCCAACGCAAAAAAATTATCAAATTTCAAAGAGTAGTTTTAGAATAAGTAACGCTTTGCATGCAGAATACCTTCCGTGCAGTATGTCGTTGTGTCTTTTAACTCATTTGCTATCCCTGTAATTATAAAATTATCGCATAAACGAAGCTGCAGAACTATGTTAAGGTGTGTAACATGATAATTTAAATTGATTTTATTTTCAAGTTTGAATCACAACCATATGCATCGGATATTAATAGTAGATTCAAGTATATATTAAATGCAGAGTGAATTTTGAAAAAAGTTAAAATGATGGATAACCGCTGGTCTTTAATCCTACGTTGATAAGTGTATAAGAATGTGGGTATTCTATGGCTTTGCATTACAGTTTAAAGAATAGCATAGTGGAACTATTTTTTTTAAATCTGAAAATAATGGGTTCCGGTTTTCTTCATTACATTTTGACAACCAGCTGCAAACGTTTTATCCACACATTTTTGAACACCAGTGACACGTGGAGTTTTTTTTAATATAATTTTGAAGACAATTGACCTATTATTGTTTTAAATAAAATTGTAACGGCCGTTTACCAATTTTTTAATAATTATTTATCCAGGGTACTTAGTGACCCTATTACTTTATAAAGGTTTAAAGGTCATTGGCCTAGAGGTTTCCGTTAAAAAAAAATTGAGGATAACAAAGGCAGGTCTGCAATGCAATATATTTGCTTTGGTCGCTTGATGCCTTTGCTCCAGCATGTCGCATAGGGTCGGGCCTGAAGAAAGGAATGGTTTAAGGTTTTTCAAAATACAAATGGCTGATTTTTAATTAATAAGATTGCTTTAATTGCATTGGTTCTGATTATGTGGGACAAAAAGTCGTAATTGGATTAAGAAGCTGAATAGCAAATAATTAAAAATATAAATAAATAAATAAATAAATAAATAAATAAATAAATAAATCATTTTTTAAAGCCTCTAGCATCTATATTATTATCAGATTTTCTTTTCAAGAGCCGGTTTCCGCAATGAATACTTTACCATGTTTAAAAAAAAACAACTTCTAATGAGCACCAACAACTTGCGAAAACAAGTTAAAAAAGTGGGCACCATAAATCTCTCCTTAAACGCCAGTCGACTCAATAAGCACCAAGCATGATCTCATGATGTGCTTATCCTATCGAATACCAAACAACTTTTCCAAGAACAGTTTGTCTAAAAGAAGCACCAGAGGCCCTCTCAAAGAACCGGTTATTTAAATGTGAAGTAAACACCTACTTATGAAGTAGTTAACATAATGTGCATCAAACACTTTCTTCAAGCAAAAAGTATTTAATTATGTATCACACACCTTCATCAAGAGCTATTGACCCAATAAGCACCATTCTGTCTCTCTCTCTCTCTCTCTCTCTCTCTCTCTCTCTCTCTCTCTCTCTCTCTCTCTCTCTCTCTCTCTCTCTCTCTCTCTCTCTCTCTCTCTCTCTCTCTCTCTCTCTCTCTCTCTCTCAGCACCAGATGTCCCAAACACTATCTCAAAATCGATTTTCTCAATGAACACCTTATCGATGCAAGTTACATAGTTTTGCCATATTTTTTTTTTATTTCAGGAGACCTTGTTGGTTCATTTGTTTCGTTTTATTTAACGAAATGAACTTCGTTGTCAAATACATGCACTAGTTAAAGAAACAAGTCAAAATTTTGAAGCAAATGGCAAAGATGAAGAAAAAAGACCGTTGGCCAGTGATTGAATTCAAAAGCTCCATTTGGTTTCGTCATCTGTGGTTCAACACCAAGGCACAAAGTGAGATCACAGTCACCAAGGCACAAAGTGAGATCACAGTCACCAAGGCACAAAGTGAGATCACAGTATCTTTCATTAGATATCTAAAATAAGTGAAGATAATCGAAAACATGTTTAAGGAGAAAAAGAAGCACAGCTAGCTTGTACAAATCTCACTGTTGTAAAAAGAATAAATTAAGTAATAAATATTTTAAATTTATTATTTGCTAGCAACGGGTAAACAAAAAAATATGAAAATTATTTTCTTTGTAAGTGACTAGAGAGCAAATGTATTGATATCACACGTGTAGCATAGGAGAGATATATCTCCCATGTCTCATACGTCTGGCGTAAGTGAAGTATGATGAAAAATATAAATTAAATCAAACCGGAATTGTGTGAGAACAATTAAAATAAAGTTCGTCCAACGATTCCATTGCAAAAAAAGTGAAGCATCGTAATTTTAATGAATGCGTTTACCATTTTTATCAGCAGAAGGTCCATATTTTGAATGAAAGTGGTGGTTATACGAGAGTTGCCGTAGGTGGGTGGCACTTCACAATTGAAAAAAAAATAAGTAAAATTGAAAGTAGATGATTACCTTTCTTCTCAATACTCTTGAATGTATTTTTCTATTTTACCCTTCATTTAGGTAACTATTCACCGCATTTTGCAAGAATTTTTCGTAAGTGTAATTACACTCTTCAATATCCTATTCTTTCCCGATGTTATGAGAGGTTAAGAACAAACCTTGACAACAGACTAAAAAAAGAAAGCAGATATACGATAAATGTATTATGAAAAAGAGACACTTACCTGTAGTTTTCGAGATAAAAAACAGGTTGAAATTCCTTCTGTAGTCCCGCCAAACATCCCTCCTGTGTTTCTATTGACATGATGTACTGCAATCAGGACAACCGGAAAGGAAGTCCCTTCAGGCCCTTACTGTAAAAAAAATAGCAAGATGGTAATTGTAAGATGTCCTTCCAGACCCTCGCTGTTGACACCTTTTATTGAAAGGAGATCTTAATGATGCAATCAAAACAAGTGCTAGTCATGGCTGTCTCGTGGAAATCCGTCAAGTGCACCAGCTAGAATCAACACAAAGTCTGGATATGAACATCTGTATTACCTTGGTAACGCTTCGGATTCGGATTTTCATTCAGTAACAATGATATGTGCGGTTGTCGCAACGTTATCAGCCATTGATTGTTGTCTCCAATATAAGGTTGGCCTCATTCAATGCGAAAGACCAGCACTATGGCTAAGAGCCTACTTGGGGAGCAATGTCAACTATCGGGTGACATCCGGCTCAGGTGGTAAACCACAGAATGGGCTATGGCCCAGCCCAGGGCTGAAATCAGTGGTACAAGCACACAGTGCGTAACCGACTATAATCCAGTTCTTAGTTTCAGATGTAGTGAATGGCTCAGTTGTAACATAAAACTGGAGTAAATATACTTACATATTCTGCATAAGTGTGTTCAACTGTTTAAAAAAAATATGTAATAATTTCGTAACATCGATACTCAAGCCGATAATACAGTTAGGACTTCAATACAGTGTCGCTAACTTGAAGATTTGAAGCCCATTTTTGCTAAGAACATCCAAATGCAACAATTGTTCCTTAACCGTCCACTTGCTTTATCCCTTTTGGAACTATCCAATTAACGGCAAGTACCAGTCAATATTAAACATAATATGTGCTATCTACTCAACAGGCAAGTAATGGCTCATCACGTCATATCAGTCCAGGTGTGAAAAACTAGAAACAAAACAACGACAATAATAGTAGCAACCAAAGCCACAAGAATTGCACAGCTTCAGGATATCTGATTTAACACACACACACACACACGCACACACAAGCGCGTTTTCGCTTATGAATAGGGACTGTAATATGTGACAATAGCACTTGAATAGCTATGTACTAAACTCTGAATAATAATAATAATAATAATAATAATAATAATAATAATAATAATAATAATAATAATAATAATAATATATATACTATTATTATTATTATTATTATTATTATTATTATTATTATTATTATTATTATTCATCTAAATAGCTCTCATCATCATCACCATCATCATCAATAGTAAAATCTTTTTTCTCACCTTCATGTTGAAGTTGCCGCTGATGCATGAGGTTACTAGATCGAACCCGGGCTGAGTCATACCAAAGACTTATAAAAATGGTACTAACAGCTGCATGGGGCGTTCAGCATTAAGAGGTTAATGTTAGGAATGGTCGGCCTGGTGTCACACTGTAGACATCGTAGCTATATGACTGAAAAATTGTTAAAACCATGTTAAATCTCTCTCTCTCTCTCTCTCTCTCTCTCTCTCTCTCTCTCTCTCTCTCTCTCTCTCTCACACACACACACACACACACACACACACACACACACGCTGAAGTTAGTGATTATGATAAAAATGAGGAAAAAGACAATGTTGCTTCTGTTTAAGGAAAATAGATATTGGAGGATTGATGATTTTTGATAGAAATTGTTTTGTTTTTGTTTTTTAATTTTAAAAAATCCCAAATATTTATATAGGGATATGTTAGGAAACAAAATTCGAGGCTTTTCGTTCTTTTCTGTACAGTTATCTATTAAAATTGTGACGAAAGATGTTCCGCTTATCAAAACAGGTTATTTTATTGATTTTAAAAGCAAGAACAAATACCGCTATTACCCCTACTATCGCTGCACTTAATATAGTGACAACTGATGCTACTACAGCAAATACCACTGCTGCTACTATTGGTACTGTTGCTGCTGATTCTACAACGCGGTGTTAGTTGCTATGCCGTCCACGATATCAAAAGAGGGAGTGGACACAAAATGCGATATACTACCAGTCTCTTTGAACAGTCGCTGTTTTACCATAAGATTCATGGTAATAAAGCCGACAACAGCTGCAGAATTGCGCAAAATAAAGCGGAATTCTCAACTCCCTAACGGACGATACGAGTCATTACATCATCGGCGCTTTTCTAAACGATGTTCAAGCTCCACCCTCTCCAAAAACGTTCCCTTCCTTCAAATTACGCAAGGGTTATGGATTAAATTTTAAAAACCACTGTCAAACCTTTATGTGACACCCCAAACATGAACAAAACATTAAAGTCTATTTTTAACGTTGTGGGAAGGGTTATTTAGCATTATGTACACACGGACGGTCAGCATCATACATCCTGGCTCTTTCTGTCCCAGTTAGGGGGATTTCAATAAAACTATAATCTCTTTCAAACCTGTGACATTTATTTTACAGATTTACACAAGATAATATTACCGGGTGTAAAAATTTCGCATATAGCGATTCCACGCTGTGTTTTCTTAAATAAAGGATGATCTGTCTAATATACTAACCGAGATTCGGCTAAAGTCCTGCTGTGTTGCTTATTAGGTCTACAGCGACGACCAGTGCTTCTTCAATAAACGTTTTGAATAACAATGTCGATATGAAGATATTTACTGAAATGACTGATGATGATTTCCCAACTTCCCAGACCTGGCAGCCTGGAAATGATCTTCTTGCATTATGTGTATGTTTATACAAAATGTAGACCTCTTCCCCATCTAAACAGACACCTCAAAATAACCTCTCCCTTAAGTTTGTATAACTTGAAAAGGGTGCTACTGTCATCTATGTCGTAATTTTCGATCATATATTTAAAAAATATATAAATAAACGATCCTTCAAGAATATTAAACCTTTCTAAAATATGAAAACATTAATAAAGGTTAATTACTGAAATAGTTATTGATGGGCAATCAGCTGAGAGATTGGAGCTCGCTCACAATTTTTACATTATGAGGGGCCATGGCGCTTTGCGGTTTGGTGGAATCCATAATGATTACATTAACGGTGATAGAACGGTATGATATGATTCAAACTCATATAAAAAGAGTTCTCTTTGTATGTGGTTACATTTGCATAAATGATTTTAATATGCAGAACTATGTACAAATTCGCGATACTGTTTGAAACCGAATATTGGACATCTATACTTAAAATAGAGATCCTGACAAAATTGGCAAGATGATTTATTTAACATTCCCTCCATTTGTGGTCTAATTATTGATAGAGATTTAAATCAGTCTTACTTCTGCTCACATCAATCCGCTAAATATTTTGCTCTGAAGAGTCTTTATTACTTAGGTGGGTTAGCTATTCCTTTAAACCTTTTCTTACTATTACCATTGTGTCAAAAGACTGCTCTTCTGTAGGTTAAGTATTTTACAATATAATTCATGCTCATGTTCCAACCAAAAATCTGATATTTGATTAGTCTAGTTATGGTCTAGAGTTACGAGTCTAAGCGCTTAAAATAAGTAACATAAAAGAGTAAAGACAACAAGCTTTGTAAAATGTAACAGATACCTTATTTCCCTAGAATAAAAAGTGAAAAATGAGAACAAAAAAGAACATATGGTATTACGAATGAAATCCAAAATAATCCAAGAATTAATTAAAGACAGAAGTCTTAGTAATAAAAAGTCTTGACTAAAGCTCAGTTAAAGTCTCAAAGAGATTTAAAATGGAAGGCGATGACGTGTCTGTTATGGACTACGAAGTACTGATGTGTCAACAGTCTCTTATTGAATCACAAAAATGTTATTCCAAATTTGAATTCAGTCTAAATTCCAATGAATGTCTATATCCAAAATTTTATCAGAGCAATTTTGTATTTCCAGAGAAAACAATTAGTTGAATTAAAAAAATTGAAGAAAATAAAATTCTGCTCAAACTGGTCACAGCACACAACATAATACAACTTAAAGTGCTAGATGTTATAACACGTCTGATAAAATCCTTAAAGTCACAAGATATTATAGTTCTCTGTTTGACCTCAGATCATGATTGGCATTTTCTAAAAACAACCAGTACCTAATGGAAAATAAGTTTATTTATGACATAGTAACCTATAAAGTTCACTTGGGAATCTCCAAAACCCTGACAATGATCAAAATCTTTACTCCTTTATTTACCTGAATAATAATTCTGATAATAAGCTCATACACATAGAGAATAATGTAGCTATTAGTATTTTTTGACATAATTGAAAAAAGTAATTTTTTTTAAAGTCAATCAGTTCCAGCAGAAATGAACTCGATTTTGGACAAGTCAGATCCATCAAATAATGTTACATTACAATAACAAGTAATTAAAAAAAACAAATTAAAACTTTAACCAATCAGACATTATTTTTAAGAGAGCGGTGACTATGATATTTTTATGATTTTGCTCTGTAATGTCAGCAATATCCCTTTTTATGCAATGTAAATAGCGACCAATGCTGCAAGATTTTAAAATTTATAATAAAGAATTACCACCACAAACGTAGCTGTCAATGTGTCTTTTCGTAATCAAATCTATTATTAACTCTTTCATTCAGCGTGTCATTTAATATATTCTCTAATTATTGTATTTTTAGCTTTCTTAAATATGTCTCGAGAATCTTTTATGCCAGTTTCAGTTAAGACCATTTTTTTTACCTTACAATTAATTTTGATGAATGATTTCGTGTTTTACCAGTCCATCGTATGATCTATACGTCTTCTAGCAAGAACAACGGAATTAAGTAAAGTAATGTGCTATTGCATCGGTAAATCAGAAACACGACGATGTCTTACTGCGTTCTCCAATTCCGATGATCTAGATACTACGCTAATTGAACGATCTCATGCAGAAGGACCGATGGAAGCTGTAATTAATGGCAATAATCACGGACAGGGTATATATTTCATTGTCGTAAGATCCATAAAATCCAACGTTAGTTTTTGATTATGGTTTTAATTATTAACAGTTTTTGCAATGATATAAAATCTCAATATAAACTTCAGGGG
This sequence comes from Potamilus streckersoni, assembly GCA_016746295.1. Taxonomy (NCBI): domain Eukaryota; kingdom Metazoa; phylum Mollusca; class Bivalvia; order Unionida; family Unionidae; genus Potamilus; species Potamilus streckersoni. Next base: position 1,518,813 of record JAEAOA010001195.1, read on the forward strand.
AAAATGCAATTTGCTGGATTTGTCCGCATATCTACAACATTTTAAGAAAACACGTGTATAATGCTGAAAATCCATTCATATAGCTCGCCTTGAATAAGATGAGTCCAATCGAACTCAGCTGAATGATTTTCATAATTGTATTATTAACACGTTAAACAATTTACCAGAGAGCGTTGACACAACAGTAAACTAAATTAAAAGTACTTTAAGATTTTCTAAGATAAGACATTAAGTAAAGTTCAAACAGGTGATTTATTATTGACTTTTCACCAGCCTGAAATACATGGTAAACTAGGGCAGCTGACTGCGCATGTTCCGAGTTTATTATTATGACATTGATCCTACTCAAGTAATAAAGTATAATGAGAGACGTTATTGGTCGTAAATACACGTGGAATTTGTTTTATCAATGAATGTATTGACCTAAACGAGAAATCATGCATTCCTATGTCGAAATCTAGGATTTGTTGATGGAGGTGTGTGTGTGTGTGTGTGTGTGTGTGTGTGTGTGTGTGTGTGTGTGCGTGCTTGCTTGCTTGCGTGCGTGTGTTGTACATGCAAGAAAAAGGGTAGGTGATCAGAAATATTTAATTTAAATTGCTACATTAAGTAAAGAATTTTGCCTGAATATCTACTAGAATTTGACTCGAATTAAAGTTGATTTTTTTCAATCGTCTAATAAGATATCGGATTATGTCAGAAATGATGAGTTACGGTGACAACTGTCTGATTCGGATAATTGCTAAAGTCAGCTCAATGGCTCAGAGTGGTCTTAGTATGATTTTATCTTATTGAAACTTCCTTGCTATAGTAGGCTTCGTAGATCGTGAGAAATCGTTACACCCGATTGGAAGGGCTATAACATCGATTTAATTTTTATTTCTTTTTTTTTTTCTTTTATCGAACCTACACAAATAAAATTTGGAAGCATTTATGTTAAGATTCTCCCTCATCTGTCTCTCACCTGCACTCACACACACACACACACACACACACACACACACACACACACTCACATACACACGAATAAAACAAATATTTTGTATCTTCCATCAATAAATATTTGGTTAATTATTTACTTAAGGATAAAGGTAATATATATTACCAGGGAAAAACACAACTCATTGAGCAGCACTATATAGGTTAATGCAATGAATAAAGAGATAGTATTTGGTCATCTATTTACATATGTGATAACGATATAAAGATTGCTCGGCATTTTCGTCAAGTATAACCTAATAAGTAATTATAGGAATACACATCAGTTTGATGGGTTTGGTGAGAGTACACCACGTATATTCCAACAGAAAAGGCCGATCATATCTCGTGAGTAACTCTGTCTCTTCCGACGTCATATTGTGACATATGAATGAAAGTAGTTCCAAATATATTTCTCATTGAGGATCAATTATGTCGGGTAATAACTTGAAAATGACTTGATAAAAAGACCGATGATGTTCCAATTGATGGAAATTGGTCAGACATGGTGAATATTATTAAGCAAGAAATGTAAATTTTCTGACCACGTTTTTTTTTTCGTTCGGAAAATCTTTAAATTCCAGTTAGCCATTTTGCCGTCTTTGAGATAAGAAAATATTAGTAAACTAATGGTAGCTTGACTCAAGTTATGCAGCATTTCTAAAATTAATTAAACGGAAAACAGATTCCTACCACGTACAGAGACTCACACAATAAATATCGTCTCTTTATTGATTTATCTCTGGGTAAAAAAATTATGTGCATATTTTATTTCGATAAGTGTTTTGTGAAAAAATTTTGTTAAACATTTATAAACACTATGAATCAATTTCATTTGGTTTGAGTGTTTTTAATTTTTTTAAATTGATCTTCCTAATTTAGATGAGGGAACGTGTAATTCTATCAGTTGTGACAGGGCTGCATTGCCTAACATGAGTATATCTCTACCATGCCTGAAAAATTAAATTAAGGAGAAATTGTCTAGTCGGTGAAGCGTGAAATATGGTGACATACCTTTGTCATAAGGTTGAAATAATTAAAATCATATATATCCTCATCAAGGTTCATGACTTGAACATGAAGAAAGGCTGATAAATAAATCTAAGGACAAATATAACAAAAATAAGTGGAGTGTACAATAAAGGTCACAGCAACAAATCTTCTTTTCATAAAAGTGTTGTAGTCACAAACTTTAATTAACTTAAGAGTTTTAATTTGTATACAAGACAGAATTCCTAAAAATTGAATATAAACGCAATCATAACCAAAGTCATTAAGGAATGCAATATAGATCAAGAAACGAGTGACAATATTGTTTCATAGGAGTATAGTATAGTACTCGTAGATATACATCTCCTAAACATATTTCTTGATTGTTGGTGGGGCAATACGAAACTGCACAGTTTTTTTTTTTGAAAATGGAGGTAACTTGAAAATAACAGGCAGAAAACTTGAAGGTAACTTGAAAGCATCTTGAAGATATCTTGAAAATTTGAAAATAACTTGAAAATGACTTGAATAGGTACTTAGGAATACTTTGATTTACATACAAAATATAAAGGGAAGGAAGCTAACAAATTCTTAAAAGTAAAACCGAAGGAAATTTAAGGTTCTCAGTTTACCAGAGAATGTAAATTCACGAAAGATAATAGATGCTCGTAAAGTTGAATACCACTCGATTTTCAGATTCTAACAAAATGGTCCAGTGTATATTTTTTTTTCACTTCCAGAGGATTTGAGATTTATGATTGCGTTGGAAAAAGCATCAAAAGCAATGGAAGGTACAATTCAACATTATTTATTGGAAAATAATTGCCTACAATACCATTACAGTCATGTTCTTCGTTATTGCTTGATTCTGCATTAGATTAGGACTTAAATGGAATTGGTATCTATTATGAGTATAACATAAGAGAGATATTATTTAATCTGCGTATACAACATTAATCGATGTAATACTTGATTCCACAAGAATGAGTTCAAAAGGAATCTTAATAATTTGCAAAAATGACAGAGAAATTTATTCCGAAAATTATTTTAATCCAGCATTAGAAAAAAATATTTACTAAGGAACATGTTTTATTCATAGTGGTATATATATATATATATATATATATATATATATATATATATATATATATATATATATATATATATATATATATATTTTAAAAAGGCACATAAAGTATTCTGCGGCGAATAGGAGTATTGCATTCATTGTGGTAATATAGGTTTTAGACTGGTTACCTTATCTTATGGTAGGACTTAACTTGAACACATGATAATGCATCGCATCGAACAAGAGTTAGAAAATGTTCGACAAGGAATATACCAACAGATAAATAGATAAGGAAGGGTAGATTCGCCAATAAATTGTGTTTATTTAATTTTTGATTCCAGAACAATCAATTAAAATGGATTATGTTCTCGATGTTCAGAAGCCTGCTAGACTTAGTTGTGACATTCTGCGAAACAATCCTGGTTATTAGCTACTGCATGTACATTAAAGAATCGCATACTATCATTGTATGCAACATTACTAATTGTTGAAACCCAAATGCTTTCTTTGTTCTAGATTTGAATGAAACGGAATATAAAATATCTTTTGCTATTATTGTAATTTTCTGTCCAACACTTTTGCTCAGTCAGTAAGCCTTACAGAAGAAAATGTGTTTTTTTTAGAAACACCACAACGTAGTTGTACTAGTTCCTTTTGATAAATTAAGTCAATAGCTTGAATTACTTATTAGTGTATATAAGGAAATGATATTTTGTTTCTTAAAGACGAGTGTGCTAACTTAGATTATGTAAAAATGAAATCAACCAACTTCGCAAAGCTAGCATTCAGTAGTAGACCATATGGAACATCTTTAAAGTAGTACAAAAGTAAAACTCTGTCATGAAAAACACTTTTGTACAAATATCAGATTTATAGTAGTCTTTTACTCATCAGATGAAATGTATAGGGAAATTCTTTTTAATTGAAAATAACGTGGAACAAGCCATTATTGTTAATAAAATACATGTAATAGAAAAGTTAAAAGCCAAAAAAAGGATGATGCTAAATATCAAATTCGTAGGAAATTAACAACTTTGTTATTATTGACTGGTTATTCTTCCAAGAGAATAGTGACCATAAGTTAATGTATTCATTTTATCCTCCAAATATCGGTTATGATTATATGGTGAAAGAGAAGCCTTATTTATTTTTATTTTAATTTTAAATATCTGGTGATGGAATAATTAATTCATCGTTGGGTGATGTATACTTATACTCATTAAACAATCTCTCTAAAGATATAAAGTTAGATTTTTTTAAAGAACAGATTTCTTAGTAAACTTCAACACTTTTTCAATATACATATAGATATTTTAAAGAAAATATTTCTTAGTAACCTTCAACACTTTTTCAACATACATATAGATATTTTGAAGAACAGATTTCTTAATAACCTTAAACACTCAATCTCAGTAGCATATAGCTGGCATTTAACGCTGCACATTATTCTATCAGATATTCTTTTACGTTATCTTTTTTAAACAATCTAATAACGTTCAAGCTATCAAACGGTACAAAATTTATGTTGTAACTTTTGTAATATCTTATGTCGTTAAAATGTATCTTTTATGTACTATCGCTTTAGATACGGCCTTATCATTCACTGACTCGATTATCTGTGTTGTTTTCTTCTGAACCAACTTTTATCATATTTTAATCTGTTATTGTTCTTCCTGCAAATAAAATCTCCTTTTGACGTTTACAGATTCTTTTTCGTCAGTACATCGTTTAACATTCTGTTTCTTACACTTTCCGTCTTTTATGTGAAAACCGCTTTATTCGTTCCGATTCAGTTATTAAAAACATACAAAATATATTAGTAATTTTAATTCTTCCTTACTTACTTTGAATCTAGCATCATGAGCTAGTCTTTAAGGACTAAAATATATCATTTATAAAGAATTCAACAACAATTTTGGATAGGAATGGAGTGGTCTAGATTTTTATGTTCACACGCCATTCTGTACAAAACAAGGTACTGCATTACAATGTAGTACAAAATTAAATATTCTTCGGGTATTTTTTTATTCTATTAAACTGTTTTCAGGCGATACATTTACAAATTCATATTAATACTGGAAACAGATGTCAGAGTGGAAAGTCAATCAGCTAAATGATTACTTTCACCAGAGCTTGTCTATTTCTGCTATATAAATGATTTATTTAGAACCGACTTGTCGGAAGTTCTTTTATAGCAAAGTTTGTTGACCTGACAGAGGTGTAATATACTTATAGAACCTTTGGTAGAACCAAAACCAAAGCTAGAGATCATAAAAGTGCAGATGATTTTGTGCCATTTTGGCCGGAAACGGAAGATCAAAGGAACTTGTGTTGGCAATTCAACCACAATCCACGAGGCATTCATTACAGGAAATTGCTTCATCTAGCCGAGATCCCTCCTAAGGGCAGCATCACCGAGATATCATTATTATAAGTTAATAGAAGCTTTGTCCATTAATTCATAACCAAACTGACAGTATCAGATATACCATTTTATCTGATTGTTAGGTGGGAGTGATCTTAACGAATTAAGCACTCGAGGTATTTACAAAAAATCTGCTTGGGCGCACAGGGAAACTCAAAATCGGACTACTTCTATAACCAGCCTGTACTAGGAGAGAAATACTAATCAACTGCTCGCTTCTGAGTTGCCTCGAGCGTGAAAATGATTGTGTTGAATAGAATACCCAGAAATATCGACGGTGATTGACGAAGATTTTTGGCGTCTACAAACTTATTATCTACACATGATTGCTAAATCCATTTAATCAAGAACCATTCCTTCCCAAGTCCGAGCATTCTAAGATTACTAATCCTCACGTCAACTACTAATTCTTATGCAACAGGGAATTATTCTATACTGACTCTTGCTCAGGTTAATTTCCACTTTTCAGATGAAGAATATTAATTTTATCATCAGATGAAATTATTTTCTTTAATATTTACTTGTAGAAAATTAATTGTTCTTTGATTTGTAATGCAAGTCGTTGTTTAACTTGTCGTTGTGTACAATCGTACATTCATAAATTCATTCTTTAAACCATTTCTTCATTTCTCTAGTCATTCAGAGCGCGTACCTGTACTTTTGTTCCTTGCTCACATCGCACGCGTAACCTTCACCTACAGCGCAATTTTCGGTTTGGTGTAAATAAGAAAGGACTATCTTTTTTTCTTCTCATTGTTGCCATTAGAATGGCACATTTCACATTTCACATTTCTACAAGTATGCCACTTTGTTTAAATATTATTATTCATTCTTAAATGGACAATACTATTCTCCTAATTCCATTTCCACTTCCGTATTTTGCTAATCTTCGTACTACTTAAGAATATTCCTGTGAATAATTAAAGAAAAAAATTATATTAGATATTCCAACTGACATAAATTATCTTAAGCATTTCATGCACTATTCCAATACATCTTAAATTGTAATGAAACGTGGTTTTGTAATGCAGTTTGGCGTTTTGTTGTCAAGAAGAAAGTACAAATAGTCCTTTAGCTCGCGTAGAGCCATAAAATGACATAATTTTCATATTTCTGCAAGTTAGTAAAGTCATATAACCATACGACTTGCTTTCCGTCTCTTTTGAACACCTGTTGGTTTGATTCTTCCGTTGCCATAGAAACAAGCTCCAACTAAAGCATTCCATGTTGGTGTTTTACTCTTATTCCTTGAATTGGCTTGCAGGCCAGACACGAACTTCTTTTGAATTAAACGAATGCTGAAGCAGATATTTTCAAAGCTTCAAATATAAACCATAGACTACCCAACTAACAACTTTTACCAATAATGACCAAAAACAAATTTTATAACCTTAATCGAGAACTAGCTTGACCTGATATGTCCCAGTATAAACACAACGTGACACATTCTAGGATATGAAAAAAGTAATTATGTTTTTGGTAAACAAAGTATTTACTTCATGATAAAGACACATGACGTTGATCTTTAGTTCACTGACTTTAATTTATGTTTAATTTCTCGAGCAACTTTCATGTTAATTATCATCAAACTTGATGAGGAGATACAATATACGTCTGTGAATTGTAAGCATTTATGACAAGAGGAGGTCAATGTGTCAAATATTTATTGCATGACAGATATTGATTTATATTTATTTTGATTTTAATTTCTTAGACATTGTTCATGTTGGTCATTAAACCTTGTGACTGGGCACATTATGGTTATACTGGGCTCAAAACGTCAATCTCGGTCAACATTGTATTCAAAATATTTTCTATTTATGACTAATCCCAGAAGTAATCGTCAATCTTTGTGACACGTGACTGGAAGCGCTCCTTTTTGTTACAGGGTTCGAGTGGAATTGTAAATGGATTTTTTTTCCCCCGATAAATATTTCCGAATTGGTTCGGTAAATTCTTCGTCAAATTTCACAAGATGTATTAGATGTACACGTGTGTCTACGCTGCTATGCCATTGTGCATTTGATAACGACATTACTCGCTGTCATCACATCGTTTCATTAGAACACTCAATGCACAGTGTGCTTCAACGGTGCAACATCAGAGTCCTTTCCAGTCAGCATTGGAGTAAAGCAGGGTTGCGTCCTTGCACCAACCCTCTTTGCCATCTTCTTCTCCGTGCTCCTCCAGTACGCCTTCAAGGACTGCAGCGAAGGAGTGTACATTCACACCAGGGCAAATGACAAACTTATCAACATCAAACGTCTCCGTGCAAAGACCAAAGTCACAGAGGTTCTCATCCGTGAATTGCTCTTCGCTGACGATGCAGCTTTGACATCACATACAGAAGGACTTCAGCAGCTGGTATGTCGCCTCTCCCATGCCTGTAAAGATTTCGAACTGACCATCAGTTTGAAGAAGACAAATGTCATCGCGCGGGATGTAGACTCCCTTCCAACCATCACCATTGATGGGTACAACCTTGAAGTTGATGAGAACTTTACATACCTTAGGTCCACCATCTCCAGCTCGCTCTCCATTGATGCTGAGGTAAACGGCAGGACTGCTAAGGCAGCATCAGTTATGGCAAGACTAAATCAGAGGGTCTGGAACAATCTCAACCTCACTGAGAAGACAAAACTGCGTGTCTACCAGGCATGTGTGCTCAGCACACTCCTCTACAGTAGCGAGGCATGGACCACCTACATGAGCCCAGAAAGGAAACTAAATTTTCCATCTTCCATCTGAGATGCCTGCGCCGCATTCTGCGCATCCAGTGGCAGGACAAAGTACCCAACACGGAGGTTCTGGAACGGGCCAGCATGAATAGCATGGTCATCATCCTCAGCGAGAGGCGCCTTCCATGGCTCGACCACGTCAGGAGAATGGATACAGGCCACATTCCCAAGGACCTGTTATACGGCGAGCTAGCAGGAGGCACACGACCGACTAACGGCCACTTCTGCGATACAAAGACGTCTGCAAAAAGGACATGAAAACGGTCAACATCGGCGTCAACAACTAGGAAAGCTGTGCTAACAACCGCTACGAGTGGCAACTTGCTGTGAGACAAGGCGTTCAGAAAGCAGAGGAAGGGATAAAAACAATCCTCGTTACAAAGAGAGCCAAGAGGAAGGCAAAACAACAACAGCTTCAACAAGAATCAATCTTCACCAGCAGCAAATGCAACAAAGATTGTCATGCAAGGACGGACTCTTCAGCCACTAGCGACGGTGCAGATAAGGCACCAAAACTGGGAGCTACACCATCGTATCTCGTAGACGGACGGATGCCAACCATGTCTCAAATATTGAAATAATTATTACACATTACAACTAATCTTAGAATCGTCGATAACTATTTCAATCCACATTCCTTGCACGTAAGAAAATAAGTCTTGCTCGAATTTGTAAGTGTTAAGTTTGGAATGCATATAACCGCAATATATGTCAAACTGGATTGTATCTTCGCTTGTTATTTATCTAAAGTGCTAATTTCTCATAGTCAAGACAAGTTAATAATAAAATTTAATCCAGCAGTAAATTTCTACTTCTAGAATTTCGACCGCTCCGGTGGCCTAGTGGTTATAGCGTACGACTGGGATGCGGGATGTCGTGGGTTCAATCCAATGCCAAGTCATACCAAATATTTATAAAAATAGTACTAGCAGCTGCCTTTCTTGGTGCTTAGCATTGAAAGGTTAGTGTTATGACTGGTTGGCATGGTGTCAAGATAATGTGACTAGGTGAGACATGATGCTACATGCCTGCGGAATGATTCCCCAGTGCTAGACATCACTATAAACTATCAGACTGCAGACATCATAGCGATATGACTGAAACAAGCGTTGTTATTGTAGTTGTTCTGGGGCTTAACGCCATTTTTCAGCACACGATACATGTCGGCCAGTATTAATGATGGAGGAAGGAACCGGGAAATCCGCGGAAAGAACTACCGACCCACGAGAAGCTACTGGCAAGCTTTCTCACATATCCACATTCGCCGAATCTTAGACTCGTACCCACGCAAACTAAGGTGAGATGGCAGTGATCCGTAACGGAGAGCGCTTTAGACCACTCGGCCACTCAGGGCCCCTGAAAAATCGTTAACGCTACGTTAAAAAAATCTAAATCAGTCACACCTTCTCCTAGATTTAGAGAATAAGACGTAAAAAGACAACAAAGTATTTTTGCGTCAGCCCAACACAAAAGTCAATTTCGTTCAAGCCGAAACTGATAAACATTCATTGACTCCAGCCAAATTAATGAACATTTGATATCCCCTTGTTCTGACAGACATAAACAGAACGAGAATTCGTCCATTTGTATTTTTAATATAGGATGAATAATAAATTCGATTTTCAACGAATTATACATCTGCCTCGACCAAAGAAAAATGTATTCTGTTCGGCTAGTATCAGCGGCTGAACTAAGACAAAATCTCTGGCGTCGTAAAAGTCTCGTGATAGTAGAAACCCCACCTCCACCCCTACCCCACCATCTCTATAGAGAAAAGACTAATGTGAAAGATTTATGGTCAATTTCGGCTCAAGTATTTGGAGCATTTATCAATTTAGTGGTGTTCAAATGAAACTAGACGCAAGGAATTGGAAATGGCGTGGATTTTATTTTTACATATATTTCTATTGATTTTGGGCCTTGCTAAAAAGGTCTTAAAATATCAACACATTGAATCTATTATATATAGCGATTGACGTACGCCGATATATTGCATCCATAGAATCAACGAAATATGGTGGATGTGATGCATAAGCGTTTAAATTCGACCAAACATTGCAGTCAACAATGTTTTTGTCATGAAGACAGTCTATATTTTACCATTCTACGTCATGACATCGTCGTTACTAATATACATATTGTATTTTATAGTACATTAGTAAATTACATGACAATGTTAATTGTAATTTTAGTACAAACTTCGCCCTATTTTAATTCACAACCTACTACAAAACCGCATTAATAAAATCAGCCATATTTAACTAGTCCAGGGCAGACAAGGAAGGTTAGAGCAGCAGTTGAACAAAATGGCGAAATCGTCGGAGCGAATGCAAAACATATAAACTTTGTTCTAGTACAATACTACTACTTCGCAAATCCAACCCTCCGAGAATAAAAATGTTAAGTTAAAAACCTAAAAGTTTACTGCCTACCTAGGTGGCAGTTCGAGTGATCTCCCACTTATACAGGGATTGGCCCCAAATCTCGTGAATACTTCAGTTACTACTGGAGCTAAAGGGACTCTATTGGATGAAACGGGGGGGGGGGGCGCTGGTAGGGTGTGTGTGTGTGTTATGATCGGGTATGCATTATTGAAGAAGTGTACTTTACTTGGAAAAAAAAAATCCAATTGATTTATTCCTCAAATGTGTTACCCGATCATAATATACATCAGAATATATAAGAGGAAGGGGGAGTTACATCTACTTACATCAGAGAAGCAATCTCCGATTCGCTAGGTATGGAGACAGCTTATTGATAACCTGACTGAACAATTGACTCAATATGTCGGGGAGCAGTTTCGAAAGGGAAAAATTTCCCTCCAACATTATCCAGTCTAAGTCTTTAAGCCGCATCCCAACGGAGCTGTCGAAAGACCAGGAAAAGTAACCTGTTGCACCAGGGCTGTAGGTAATATCAGGACTAATTGAGCCTTTTGGGATGAAAGATATCCGAGATAAAAGCTGGAGAAAGTGGACTAAGAGCACTGACTACCCAAGCCATTGGATCCAGGACTGGTGAGGTAAAGATTGAGTTTGGCATTCCACCTTGTCACAAATATGTCTACCATTAGTCGATCCCACCGAGTGATGAAGTGACCATTCCGTTTGTATTAGTTGATTTTTCCTGGATAGCTAGTCCGCTAATACGTTTAGTCGACCTAGAGCATGTAGCACTTGAACGTTGATATGTCACTGAAGACACAATTTTAGAAAATTCCAAATAAGAACGCAAAGGTCTTGGTGCATGGACACGTTCCTTTATTTCCGTTCTTTATAAGTCACCACAGTGGAGCCATCGGACACTATGAGATCGCACTTCCAATGTAGCTCCTCCTGCCACCAATGAGAAGCTTTCAAAATGGATGTCATCTTGAGAATGTTTATATGTAAATGACGACTGGGCTTGTGATTTCTGGAGGTTGTACTTACAAAGATACCCGATGTGAGCCAAGTGAGGTTGCCCAATCGTTTGAAATGTAACCTCATATTTGTGTAGATTATGGAATGTTGATCCTATAGAAAATGTCTCGGCCTCCATTAGGACAAAAGAACCATTTGCAATGGGTGAATAAACAGGCGACCTTGGAAAATGATGTCTTCTCTCGCACTGAGTAAATATAGCTGGCGGAGATTTACCTTTATAAGCAAGGAAGCCACCATTATACTATATTTCACAGCTCGTTCATATTTACCAGTGTTATACTCCGTATCTAGATGGACAAAATGTTGAGATGATACGAGGTCGGATTCGTCCTTGCTGATAAGGAATCCAAGGTTGAGAAGGTGAGTAACAAGGGATATCTTGCTCCAAGATATAACTCACCTGATCATTTATAGAATGTCATCCAGGTAGTTTGATGTTCCTGCCTTAGGGAACATGGGCCATTACTTGGTCCACAATCGTGTGAAAATCCAAGAAATTCTAGTAACTACGAACAACTTCTCCAACTTGCTTGTAGAGGAAAACTTCCAGAATACTGATATTACATTGCAAGGCCTTTCTATCTGTAAAAAGCATGTAAATTGATGGGAGTGCTAGTAACTGGAGTATTCACAAGATTTGTTGCCAATCTCTGTATCAACAGGAGATCATTATAACTGCAACCTTGGTGGGCTGATACCATTTTACCTAAAACGTTAAGCATGAAAGAACTGGATTTGCAAGGTCAAAGTCTTTCTCCTAAGGTATTATGGGTAACATACTTGAAGAATAAACATTTCATCAATATTGGTGTTTCACCTATGTCATTCCTCACCTTAAGCAATGATGTGTGCCAAAGAAACATTGTGATTTTGTTGTGTACAAGTTTGTTCTACTGACAAGATTATACTTTCAAATCAAAATTATTGACATGGCAAATTAAAAAAAAATACAATTTAAATTTCTTGGAGCATTATATCTGTCGAATTGTACATATTGTAACATATTAGTAGTATTGTGTGTTCTGATTATTTTTTAATGTGTAATGAACAGATTTTAGCATTTTTTTACATTTGTTTCTGACTGATGCCTGCTGAACCTGATGATACTAATTTATATTATTCCAAAGTAATTAGACCTTTCATATGTGAAATCATTAGGAAAATAAAATCAACATATCAATTGGTCTATTTTATGTTAGTTATTCAGAACAGTTTAATGTAAGGTGTTACAACTACAGTTTAAGGTAAGGTGTTACAACTCTTTCATAAACATTTACAGATATGTCACTTTCCAATTTTATATGTCATCTAGTTTTACAGATATCCATCAACCCATTAATCTGGATAACGAAAGTGTATGTGGATTTTTTGGTAAGTATTTAAAATTGATTCCACAATAAAACAACATTCAGGATTTTTACATTAACACAAGCTTTTTGAACTCCTTCAAATAAATTTGTTAGCTTCATCATAGTGGTTAAAATGTATGTGTAATATTAAATATCCCTGTCAAACATCTTGTCCTGATTTGGTATGTAAATTACTGTAGAAACAGTGTACGATTTTATCAATTTTGCCTCTGTTTAATAAATAGTGAAGTTCTCTCTCTCTTGTTGGTTGCTCAGTTTAGCTATCTTTAACAGAACCAAACTGTCAATTTTTTAAAAGTATGCTCTTCAAATGTGACTCTCTATCATTGAAAACTTCAAACCAATCTTGAATTTTACTGCTTTAAAATCTATACTCATTGACATGCCTGTTAAAAGGATCAACATCTCATTTTTATGATTCCATTATAAATTCTTATTATTCATTTCTTTTCTTTCAAGATTCAAGATTCTTTTTTTATTGACATATAAATTATTCAACTTGTTATTTTGATTATTTTAAAAAAATATTTAAATAAAAATTATGTACATAACTATAACACTAGTTTAATTTGTGCATCACTGATTTTGTGCATGATGATTCTAAAGCATGCTATGATTTTAATTTCTGTATTACATAAATGGTTTATGTTGATGAAGCCCACACTGAAAATGTTTACCGTTTTGCTAAAATTT